>UPTC01001097.1:8377-20425 GCA_900537255.1 Acanthocheilonema viteae
AAACACTGACAACATCTTCCAGTGATACTTACCTCTCAGTATTTGTATTAGGAGAGGTAAATGTCATTGGACGATGTTATGAATGTGCGTAATCTTTTCGAATTGTGCTCGTTTTCTGGAATTTTTTATGTGGTAAATACAGTCGAACATTCGAGCATCAAAGTTGAGTGTGAAATTTTGTTAGGTGATCATTATTCATATTTTCAGACGGCTTCTTCACTTTTCAAGGATCTCTGCATAAGAATGGAGATATTTGGTTCGTCTATAAAGATGTAAGCATTGATAGAATCGTATATTCTGATCAGTATTAAACTAACATTGGTAAGCAGTAAGTACAAACAGCAGTAAATATATTGATTTGAAAAAAGTCTTTCCTTTTTATGACGTTTTTCATGCTTGGTGATAGCGCCTTATTTTGCTTTCATATGCTTGTAAGCGGTATTTTAGGTACCAATACCTGTAACAAATATCAGTGACTCTCATCACCCAGTAAAAATAGGGATGAGCGATGCGTATCTTTTCCATCACAGCGTGCATAATCCTCTTGCACCTATTTCGCAGCCTCGTAAGTAATTTTTTTTAATTTCTTGCCTTATATATCGTAAAGTGATTAAAAATGTTTTTCCTTTCAAAATATGAATCCACATCGCCTTTCTTTTTTTTTTGCAGCATCGATAAAACGAGTTATTTACGAATATCATCGCATTGAAGTGAAACCATCATTGATTGTATCAAATACTATCGTTCTACTGAAAGCTCAACCAAGTAAGAACAATTTTTGCACAAGTTTTCTGGTCAGTTTACTTTTATATCATAGAAAGCACTTCATATTCCAGCATGCATACAGTATCAGAATTGTGAAGAATGTTCCAATGCAACTTTAAAACATTTTAACTGTTCTTGGTGTCATTCGAAAGCGAAACACGGCGGACCTTTCTGCTCTGACCAAGCTGGGTAAACTTTTTTGCTTTTTTGCATGAATAAAGATTTCTAATTCGAAATCTGTAAAGAAGATGTGTAACATTATGTATTTTCAGATTACATAGACGTCGACAGCACTGGATTGAAGGGAATTGCAAAGATAACGGTAAAGTGACTTATTGTAGTGCAGATGAAGATTTCAATGAAATCGATGATGAAGACGACATTCGGGATGCATCTGGTATTTTTAAACAAATAATAATCAAAGTTAATAACTGCAACTTCAACGTCTCTGAAATCGTCGTGTTTAGCCTTTTTAGCCTGTTTTAGTTGTATTTATTTCATAGCAGTTAAATATTTTTTATAGAATCGTTGCTTATTAAAAAAAACAAGTGGAATTTTTATTTTTTGTATTTCTTTTCTTTTCATGACGTTTTTGTTCTGTTTTTATTTCAGTACTAATACTTATTATGAACGCAATTATGTTGCAATTTTTTTTGGTACCCATATAAAATAATCAATTGTAATATTAATAAGCAAAATAGCGTTTGATAGAAGTCAAAGAAATTGCAAGACGATCTGTTCCGTTTGCAGGAAAAGCACGAGTAACAGCATCACCGTCAGAACCGGATGAAGTGGTTGCATGGGATCGTGAAAAAAAAATCAAAGTTCCAGAAATAGCTAAAGATAACCAAGGTAATTTTATATGTATTTACAATTTTTGATTCATTATGGTCGAAATCTAAATAAATTGATGTAGTTACAACTGTTGTTAAAATATGTGGTGAAACTAAACCGTTTTATAGATGTATTAGGTCGTTCTAATAGCGGACTCGTCTCGATATTTGTTGTCATAGTTGGTGTTGTAGTGCTGGCAAGTTGGGCCTCATACGCATATTTCAATCCCCACACACCATCAGGCCAATTACTGATAAGGGTAAATTTTAATTTTTTGTTTTTAAAAAATCTCATGAAGATGATAGTAAGAAAAGAGAGATAGTTCCTATTTGTGTTACAGAAAATTTTAATTAATTTTGAGAAGATACCGCTAATTTCAATGATTTTTCATTGCAACTTGGCGCATACTTCCGTAAATAATGTTTCAGTATCGTCCTTCGAGGTGGCATATGCCATCAAGTCATGTTCGATATAGTGCTTCAGTACATATGTAAGCAGTGGAAATAACTCAAGGGATTTTTGTTTTCAAACGATAGGTATGCGCGTCAGTATCGAATCTCAGTATTTGCTTGTCATTGACTATATGCATGTTTGAAGTGAATTTTTCATACTTTTGTACTTTTGTTTTTTTATCTCCCATCAAATATGTTTATTCAGAGTTTAGCCCTACAGATTTTTCTCTAAGATTATTAATCTTTGTTTAGACTTTGTGTTAAAATACGAAATGAAAAACTTTAAAATATTATGCAGTATAAAATTTGGATTAAGCATCTAGATATTCGAATTTTGATCATCAACCTCAAAGACGTCATTCATAGTTTTTCCAAATAATTTTAATTATTCTGGTTTTGTCATGCAGCTAGCAATAATATATTGTTCTTTCAAGCTCTGTCTTTGATGTGTTTTGTTATCTAATCGTGGTTATTCTCTGGAATTTCTTTTAAATTATACTTTCGTAAACAGTTGTTCTGTTTTTGCATCTACATTATTTAATTTTTGAGCAAAATTGCAATAATCACAAGTGAAACTGTTTGTACTTAAACAAAAGTAGCAGCTAGGTTGAACTTTTTTGAAATGACTAGCCATTTTTTTAAGAATTTGTTTTAAAATTTAATTTCGAACTGCGAGACAGCAACTTTGCTTCAACATTTTTTTTATTTTTTTCAGTACCCATCCATAATTAAAGTTACTTAGTAATTATTTTTTATTGTAAGCATTTTAACTTATGATTTGTAAACTTAAATTAAATCCATTTCTCGAAATGTCTTATTCATCTTTGAAAATTTCAGAAACTATTATCCTTTTTACCATATGTTTGTTCTTCAAATTGAAATATCAGTTTTTTTTTTGAATATTGTTGCAATGTTCGTGTTATGGCGCAGCGATACGTCCTATACTAGCCTTCCAGTGCAGACTTATGTGAACCGCCGTTTCACTTTATCAGCTATTAATTTACCAATGCTTGTAGTTGAATTACGAAATTTCAAAACTGGTAGAATATATTGTACAGTGCTTCTGCTTCGTTTTATCATTTAGTAACATTTTTTCAGATGATATCTGTATGGAGCTGCAACATTTCGTGTTATCACATTTCATTCTTGTTATTGTATCTTGTAAGGAAAAAAGAAATACAAATTTTGTTACTCGCTGTATACATTTCGCGTTTTAATATTCATTTATCAATTTATCATACCCAGTCATTCATTGCCTATCATCATAAACCACTTCATTATGAACATTTGCTGCCATTACAAACTACCTTCCAGACATCTATGTATGATGTCAGAAATTCGAAACTTTGTAAATGAAGAACAAATTATTTGAAAAGCATTTTTTAAAAAAAAGAAATTTTAATGCCAACGGTACTGATAATTAGATAATCAGCTTTTTCAGACCTTTAACTTTCATTTCTGCTTCTTTGAATTCCGTGAAAATCATGTCATAGTTGATGGATTTCATCTATTCTGCTAACAGCAAGACAATATGGAAATTTTTCTGAATAAAAATTTGAAACATGCTTACAACTGATCGAAGTAATTGGAAAAGTGATTCATTGCGATTTTGCACATTTAATATAAATATTCATAAACGGTTATTGGTTCAATATTAGCCAATAGTAAAATCTAATGAATTATTATTACCATTATAGATTTCTAAGCCAATTTGCCACTCATCATCATCATCATCATCATCATCATGAGAATTAAAAAAGATACAAATACTCTCCTTCACCTAACAATACTTCCATTTTACTTGATATTCATAAGTGAGATAGATATTACTGGAAAGGTATGCTACTGATGTCAATTGTCCTTTCCACACACAATAACTATAATTCCACAGTAATCTATATTAACCGATGATAATTGCCGATTCTTTCTTAGCTAGTAAAAATTTGCAATATTTCAAAATAACTTTAAGCACTAAATGGGGATGAATTTTGTAATTGCATGTCCTGAAAAATATCAAAACGTTGTTCAGAAACGACTATTTTAAATTTTTTTTTTTCAAAAACAATCTACTCCATCAACAGAGAAATTAAGATTGGATGAAAGATATCACTTTATTATCCAGTCGTCAATTGATTTCATTTAGGAAATTTGACAATAAGGATTTGTTTCTCCTCATATATTTAAAGGAGAGGGAATAGAGAAATTTCGAGATAAAAAATTGCTGCAATAAGTTAAAAGTTCAAATCAATCTTCATTAACAATGATGTCTCATCTAAATATCATATGTTTGACATCCGCAATATTTTTTTTCCTTCATTTATCATGCAGCACTTTCAGTAATTACTACAGAAAATATTTCATAGGATTTTTTCAACTGAAATTTCCAACTTCTGAAAGTCATGGAAAAAAATTCTATCTGCTGACTGAAAAAGCAAATTCACTGATATTTGATATGCATGCATACCATAAATCTTGCCTGTTAAACACTACGAAAAGGAACAAAGGAAAACAAAAAAGATCAAGATAGTGAGGCCAGAAATGATTTATAAGAGTGATATGGAGATGCTAACAGCTTTACAGTATACCACTTTAAATAACAACAAGCGAGGAAAGAGTAGGCTTATAAGCAGCAGTAATAAGGAAGCTGCAATGATGAGTAAGTTTATGTTTACATTCACTTCTTCATCATTAAAGTATTTTCAAATATTTAAATATAAGAACTCCAATGATATATCTGTAGTTATATACTGCACAGACAAATACATTGAAAAACACAAATTTGAAAAAATTTATTTTAATACTAGAACGATTTATTGGATTTCAAGAAATTATGACAAGAAAAATCCTACATTCTTACAACTTTCTTATGAATATTTAACACAGCTTTATCGTTTTCGATAATAAAATGAAAAACGGAAAACAAAATTCATCAACAGCTTAAAACTATAATGATTTGAACAATACTGCACTTATTATATATTAGGTTCAAAAAGAATATTTTAAGAAAACAGTGAAAAAGGCATGAGAGACATTTTAAACAATCAGTCAAAAAGTTCATGCACCCGCAAAACCGGCCGGCCCTCTACGTTGACTTAAGATACTTTCTAATGTTTTAGGAAATATACTCATTACTTTGAACCGCTCACCCATACCTTTTTCACTCAGCAACATTTCACATGATCTCAATAAATTTTTTTTTTCTTCCTTTGTTTTACAACTTGCCAATAGTTTTTCCAGCCTTAATCCAATTCCCATTTGAGCAAGAAATTCTCTAAAATTATTGACAATCATATTATTGATTGAAATGGATTTCGTATAAAAGCCCTACTTAGCAGTGATCGTCAAATGCACTGCCCATTGCTATGAGTACATTCTAAATGAAATCATTCTTCAGTCAACAACGGTAATGCCAGAACAAAAATTTTTTATAAAATTTTTGAAAATAACAGAACGACAATGTACCGCTGTTCAATTGGCCCAAAAACCAGTGTTCGGTCTTTGATGAGACTCTTCAAATATCCAAAATTGACATCAGCAGTTATATCATGTTCTCCAGGATTTTCCAGAGGATGTACAATTTGATGATCTTTATAGGCTCGCAGAGATAAATCCTTTCTTGTACCATCATGCCCATAATCTATTATCAACACAAAACCACCAAATTTCGTAATACTATCAGCGACCTGAACGTGCCAAACATAACAAAATTCTTAATCGTCAGCGCTAGAAAATTTTGTTACAATTGTAACAATTATTAACATTAATCTACCTGATTGACGTAAGTACCAGCGCCAATGCTGATCTCCCATTCTTTGATTGATGAATCCTCACGAATTTTTTTCGGTAATAAACCACTATAATATACTCATTATAGTTCACATAAAAATGCTGCAGAAAAAAAAGGTTTATTCCAGAACTTTGAACACAAAGAGTTCTTTCTGTTCAAAGTCGTGAAATAAATCCTTTTTTTTCCATCAATGATCAGTGATGGATTGTTCACAAAGCAGAGATTCCCGCTGATTCAAGGCAAAGCGTCAAATGTTTCCATAAAATAGACATTCTTCGATAAAGCCCCATCAATTTCTAATGAAATTAAGTAGAATAAATTTACAAAGTATGCAAATTTTCCGATCTTGACAGCATAAAACAAAGTTTGTCGTCTTTATCCAAATTCACGTATACTTCGTGCCATTTGCCTTCATCATCTCGTTTAAATTGATTTACTGGTAAGGCATCCAGAAACTCGTTGCTTATGAATACAGAAAACTGTAAAACTTATTTAAACCAAAATTGTCATTCAATTCTGTCAGTAAGGTTAGTGCAAGAAGTTCTACATGAACCACATAAATAATAATTAACAAGAATTTACTTTAGCAGGAATATCATCAACATTGCGATACCAGTATATCGGAAAACCATCTTTCGTCACATTATGTCGAACATATGGCTTTCCATCAATGAAATGTGATGATTGTTCACAAAGCAGAGATTCCTGCTGACTCAGTAAAGCGTCAGATGTTTCCACAAGATGAATAGATCCTTTCGTCACCCAAAAAAAACTGTCATTAATGGACGTCAACAAACATTAGAAAGTAAAAAAGTTAAAATATAAAAAAATTAAAAAGCATACTCTGAGTTGTCTTAATGCCCTTGTGATATCATACATCAGCTGTCCTGTACCAGGACCATTTTCCACTAACTGCCATTCCTCGTTATGTCCTGAAAGCACCTGAAATTAAACTAACTAGAGAAGGTATAATACATCAAAATTCTCTTGTTGATAAATTAACAGTAAATATGATGAACATAACACTGCCATATTTCAATGTGAACAATATGTTTCAAGCATAATTTTTTACGTATGGCTGTTTTAGTTATCACACAATAGCTAAAACAGCCACACGTGAATCGTAGAAAATTATAAACATCAATGAATATTATTTCATAAAACAAAAAGAGTACCGGTATTATTGAGTTCGTAGCAGCACCATACACCGATAAGTTCACCGAACATTTGTGTTAGTTCGGGAGCAGTAACAAAGTCGCCTTTTTCACCAAATATTTTACTACCATGACGCGAATAATAGCCACCAAAAGGTGATGAAGCTGTAAGACGCATGTAATCAGCAACACTCATCGGTCCATTTAAGTTAATTTTTTGCTGAAAATAGACTAACTAAGAATTGTTTAGAAATTTAGGGCATAAAAACCTAATGGTAATTGATATCCGTGAGAAATGCAAATGAAGTTTACAATGATTTGTAAGAATTTGTTCTCTTCGCTGGCAGACATATCAAATAATCTAATCATTGTTCAGAACTAAAAATGACGTTTTAAAATTATTACACTTTACACTACAGCAGAAAATGATAAACCTCTTCCGGTTTATATCAAGCAGACATTGCTTGTAAATGTTATGGTGTTATGAACATTGATACTAACACGTATGAATCTGAAATTTGAAAATTTACTATACCTTAATGAAATGCAATAGCTGATTGGAATACTGCTTGCTTGATAGTTTCGTTACATGATTTTCAGTAAATGATCGTTTTGCAACAGTCGTATATACGGTGCAATATTTCATGTTTTTAAACAATGTTTTGTAAGTTGATAGTTTTTTCATAAGAAATGAACCTGCAATAGCTTGAACATCATATTTAAGCAAGCAAATTAGCCATAAAAATTAACAAAAACAATGAAATTATTCTTTGCCACTAACGAATTCTATTCTTTTAAACTTTTGAATCATAGAATTCCACCAATTCTCTCTAATTATAGTAACAATTTTCGAGCAATTAATTATCCTCCAGAAGAGGAAAAATCCCACGCTATCTCACAAATCTTATCAATCTCTACCGACTCCTCAATATCACGCTCTCTCAATCGCTCTACCATTAAAGTCATATCCTTCCGAAGCACGCTATCTCATCTCATCAGTTCACTAATTACTAACGTAGCATTTTAAGATTGTTCCATGGGATCAATATGCAACACGTGCGTCACACTAAAAGCAATGAATAGCAAAAGTGAGTTTGACGTGTAAATTCACGTCTTCCCCTTTTTTTGACCACGAATTGAAGTTTAGTAAAGAAAAAAATTAATGTGAAAGCTACAATGTTAAGTCAAAAGATGAAAGCTGCATCATTATTGATTGTCCAATAATATTCGATGATTTACTGCGATGCAAGAAAGCTATCATTTGCATAAGGTATAACATTCACATCTATCAGATAATTGAATAATATTTACCATAAACAATCATAAATTTGGTGTGGAAGAAAGTGTAAAAGTTTGGAAGTGACGTGAATAAATCACTGATAAGAGCTTATATGTAATCATCGATGATATCTGAATGAACGATTCCTTTCGGGATTTCTCCATTTCAGCAAACAATTCCACACTCAATTAATTTTGGATCAATAGATAAAAAAGAGAAATAATGAGGAATTTCCCACATAAAACTAAAGCACAATCCATTGATGCTATTGTGATTTCATCGCCATATGAGGAGTCTCTGAATTACTTGCAAAATTACTTGTATGTGTTTCTGTTTCTTACGGCAATATTAATTATTTAAATTAAGTAATTAGTGCATATATCATTTTAAGAGTTAGATGTTATACATAAGTTAATTCAAGTGTCACATAAGTAAATTTCAAGGATGATGGGAAGTTTTAATAATTTGTTGTTCTGCTCAGTTAATTGTTGCTAACAATTGTTAATTGTTCTATCTCAATTAGTAGCCTAGTAATTAATCAAAACATCAATAGTTTATTATTTTCTTTTTTTGCTATTTAATGTATATCATTGTGGGTAAATATTAATATTGTTAATAGTCTATAATTAATTATCGCAATAATTATATTGAAGATAGAGCTGAAACTTATCAAGAAAATATATTCAATCATTTAAGATAAAATTCCACCAAAATGATGTTTGATTAAAATGATAATAATTGTTTCATAATGAATAATTGGATAAAAATTTATTTATTATACAATAAATCATTACTTCTTTATTTTTGAAATTATTGAATTAAGAAAAGCATTCAAATAGTTTGAAAATTTTAACATTTTCAGGAAAAAATAGAATTTAGTAATTTTGAGTTTTAAGAATTTATGAATGATTAAGGTTAAAATTCATCAATAAAAATTGATAAGAATTAAAAAAAAAAAAGAAATGCTATAAATGTTTCATTGATGTGAATAAAAGCATTATTGATAATGATTGTTGGGGACAATTTTCCTTGTTTTATTACGGATTATTTAGAAGACATCGTTTAATCTCTTTAATGGAAGTTTCTTTCTGAGAGAGAGAGAGAGAGAGAGAGAGAGAAAGAGAGAGGGAGGGAAAGAGGTGGCAATGGGACAGAAAGATGAAGGATGTATTGGGAAAGTACTTGGAAGAGACAGAGTAATTGCTGTTTTTGTCCTTCCTTTTTCGAGCATTGATGATGGTCGCAGCATCGAATAATCATCCTTTTCTCCCTCTCTCTCTCCTTCTCTCTTCCTCTCTATCTCTCTCATGATTTAGGGGATAACTATTCATTTATCACCACTTTTTCTGGATCACTTTTCTGCTAATTTGCTATTGTTTTCTCGAATATTATTCATAAATATTTACATTTTCATTATGTTATGAGAAAATTTTTATTCATGTTAAAATTTATTTCGAATAAAATTTCAACTTTCTTTTACAGTGAATTGTTTTTTTTTTCCTTTTTTTCAGAAGTTAATAAACAAATTGGAAGGTATTTTTATAATTTATCTTCAGTCTAAATTATTAGTATGTTCAGTTTCGCATTGTTTTTATCACTAGCTGTGAAGAGATAATTAATTAGTAAAACAAAGGTGCATTCCTTCATTAACGAAATTTCAACAGTTCATTAGCTATTAGCAAAAAAATTGTTAATAAATCAGAAATGATCATAAAAAATACTTTTTCTTTTGCATTGTAATTGCAAATGCTATTTGTAACATTTTTGCTTATATATTTTGCAAATTATTTCTACAAAATTTTCAGAAAACTAAAAAAATGGAAAAAGTAGAAAATGATGTATAAATAGATGGAAAATCTTTATGATAATATCAGTGAATATATTCATTTAATTAATAAGCAAAAATGTTCCAGTAAAAACAATCATGAAGAAAAACTTAAATAAATTTAAAAATTCACAATATTTTTTTTCTTTATCACATTTTAAATTGACAGTATTTTTATCACTAAATTACATTCACCGAAATCATTTTGTACTAATAAGTTACATGATATTCGCTTGGAAAATTAAAGTAAAAAATAAAAAAACATTATTCTCTTGTTTAGCAAGTAAATAATATGATGAACATTTATAGAGTAAATGAAATATTCTAATTTTCATATCGTTGAATTTATTAATTTTTCTTGCATTTTGATTTATCAAAAATTTTTACAGATTTCGTTTAATTAATCAACATTTACAACATTTTGAGCGTTGCAAACAAATTTTTCCAGCTTAAAAAAATAGACATTGGAAAAAAACAGATCATAAACATTAATTTTTGCCATCTTTTTTTCACTAATTTTAGTGTAACTATTTTTTGGAAGCTTAGACGATATATATATATATATATATCACCAAAAAAATATTTTGAAATAAAAAAAAAGCAAAACGATTATTTATCAAAAAACTGATCAAATCATTTTCACATATGCACTAACTTCATTCTTAATTAATGTCATAGAAATTACTAAATTAATTCATTACCATATTTTAGATGAATTTTGTATTACATTATTAGCATTATTAATTAATGCCAAATTAGCATATTATTAGCAAAATAATCACTCATATTTGCTTGGTATTACAGCAATAGAATACTTGATTTCATTTTCGATTTTATTTAATAAAAGTAAACTGAAATCAAAATGAGTGAAATTGAAACGAAAAAAAACACGGCCATCTTATTGTATGTTGTGATTTTCGTTTCATCAATATTTTTAATCTATTTTAATTAGAAGTTTTGTAGAAATTGACTATTAAATTAGTAATATATTAAAGATAAGAGAGAAAAAGAAAAGGAAAAAAATTAATCTCATTGATAATAAACGAATTAGTTTTAAAATGGAAGCATTGGAATTGAAAATTTAACACTTATTGATTTCAAAAAAAAGGAAAAAAGTTTTATCCAATTTTCTAGAAGCTGTGTAATTGAGTGACTTTACTTTGACTTATTTATTTAAACTTTGATTAAATAAACCAAATTTAATTTTCATATATTAAACATCATTTGTCCTATTTTTGCTTGCCAGTTTCTCATAAAATCGTATCCGAATGCTTTGAGGATGCTATCGATTCAAAATTTCAAACATATTTCCCCACTGACAATTTCATTCTTTTAATGGAAGAAAAATATTTGGATATTTCTCTGTTGGATTTTTTTTCGAAATACTAACAAGTTTTCGGGAATTTGCAATATTTCTTGGGTGGGCAATTAGAAACAAATTATTTACGTATGCATTTCAATAAGTAAAGAAAGGAATTTGGAAATTTATTTGCTAAGAAATAATGCATTTTTGCAGAACAATACTACCAAAATTACAAAATAATTATTTAAAAAAATGGAATAAAAGTTTTGTATTGCTGTTAAATTTCAAGCAATGTAAATAATTTTCTTAAAATTTTTGAAATTTTAGATAAGTCCTGGGTAATTTAATGGGATCAACTGTAATAATCTTATTGTTTGCTTTGTTTTATACGATGAAAGCATTTCGACTTCTCGAAAAGTTTGTTTCTTTCTTTCTTTTATTTGCTGCTGTTTATTTTCAATTACTCCAATGCAGTATTTTATTTCTTGTAATTTTATTATTACACTTCATTTCAACACCATTGCTATTTTAAAAAAAAAAAAAAAGAAAAGAAAATGTAACACGAAAAATAGATGGTTCAAATGGGAAAGAAAAAATTTTCCGAGAAAATTTGTCGATGAAAAAAGAAAAATGAAAACATATTAATATA
>UPTC01001098.1:9676-20415 GCA_900537255.1 Acanthocheilonema viteae
TCATCATCATCATCATCATCATCATCATCATCATCAATAAAATTAGAATGATTTAGTTAATAATTTAAAATTAAAATATTTCAAACGATATTGCAGGATAACAAAAAATATACCTCGAAATGATAAAATCATGTCACTTTTTTCTTTTTTTTTTGGTAAATATCCTGTTGATCTGATCTTTCACTTTAATATGAAAAATACTGTTATTCATTTCTTTTTCTTTGCATAATCATATTTTACTATATATTGTCCTCAAAAAAAAATGACGTATATGTCATATATTCCTCTCTTTCTCTCCTTCTCCGTTCCTTCCTCCCTCTCTCTCCTTCTCCGTTCCTTCCTCCCTCTCTCTCCTTCTCTGTTCCTCCCTCCCTCTCTCTCTCTCTTTCTTATTTCCTTACCATTTTCATGGTCCATGCTTTCATTTATGATGAAAAAGCCTATAGTCATTATCAATAACAATTCCTCGAACCAATCGATTTAATTTTATTCTATACGTTATGTCCTTCTTCCTTCTTCCTTCTTTTCTTTCATCCATTCCTTTTCCTCCTTTTCCTCTCCGTCCCTCCTCCTTTTCCCTCGTTCTTTTTCATTCTCCTCCCACTTTTCATAGATGGGGAAAATGAATGGAACAGAAATGAATGGGGAAGGAAAGGAAGGAAGGAATGGAGCAGCAAATCATTCATTCACCAATACTCCTATATCATCCAAAACCACATCACTATTTACTACTACTACTACTACTACTGCTGCTGCCACTACCACTACCACTACCGCTACCATTACTGCTAATAGTGCTACTGCTGATACTAATACGACTACTACTGCTAATACTACTGCTACTGCTACTGCTACTGCTACTGCTACTGCTACTGCTACTGCTACTGCTACTGCTACTGCTACTGCTACTGCTACTGCTACCACTACCACTACCACTACCACTACCACTACCACTACCATTACCATTACCATTACCATTACCATTACCATTANNNNTACCATTACCATTACCATTACCATTACCATTACCATTACCATTACCATTACCATTACCATTACCATTACCATTACCATTACCATTACCATTACCACCAGCACTACCGCTGCAATCATCATACTACTATTAATGCTACTGCTCTCATCAACATTAACGTCTACTGCCTCTATCATTAATTTTTTTTCAACTTAATTATGAATATTTACTTTTTCATTTCATTTGAAATATTAAATTTATCATTGATCTCTCTGCAATAGGAAATGAGCATTTGAAAAACCTTTCGAAACTCAAACTTCTTTTAATCGTCGTCTGCTGTACCGTATATAGCTAAGAAATTGATCGTAATCCCTTAGTCATTAGTAAATACTGTATGTGATTACGGTTGATGAACATTTTCTACAGTTATTTATCTTCCTTTTTCTATTTCATTTAATTTTTTCAACAGTGAATCTCATCAAATATATAAATTTCTTGCTTCTAATCTGATTTGTTTAAATTTTCATCTTTATTAACATGATTTTTCTTAAACCGTTAACATATACAGTTTTATTAATATTGTATATTTTACGATATGTGTTATTGTATGTTTTTTGGTTAATTAAAAATTCTCTTTTCACACGATGTATGAATGGATGATGAATATCTAATGCTGAGATTAATTCTTTTGACAACAGTAGTATAAAACCAAACATTCGTCGATAATAAATTAAAAATTAACGATTATTGAATTTTGAAAATTTTCAGTCACGAATGTTTCGTTGCGTTGTTTGTCCATTGCAAGCTCCGACGTATGAAACAGTGGAAGAACTGGAAATACACATTGCTGCAGATCATATCAGTCATATACCGTATGAATGCGAACGGTGTCGTTTTTCAAAATTTCCAACTGAATTCGCTTTAATCAGTCATTATACCACAGATCATGGATTAAAAGAATTTTATGTTAGTTGCTTAAATTATTTCATTAATACGTACCGTTCAATGTCAACTATCAATGCTGAGTTCAAAATTGTGTCAAGCATATTATACGTTCATAATTAAGCAAATGATTTCTTTAATATTCACAAGAATAATATTTATTCACCTAAGATATTATTATTGAAAAAAAAGTCTGAATAAATAACACTTAGCTAACTAATTGTTATTAAATTATTTGAAATTCTTCTTCCCTAATCTTTTTCAATTATTCTTTGACGAAGGGGAATTTGAAAGAAGCTAAACAGCCTCCTTTTTGTTCTTGTTTCTCATTAAATATTCATTATCAAATCATAAATCATTTGTAAGCTTAGCTCAGAGATTGTTTATGTATGTTTTCGAGAAATATTCAAGCTTGCAAATCCATAAGATATTTTTTTTTGTAATGTGACCAGATAGATACAAGAAGGTTTTACTTTGTCCATTTTCAGGTAAAGTATAAGGTCACGCCAGATTTTCATCGTAAGCGTGAGAAAGTCAGGGAAATGTTACATCATTCTGTTGCGGTATCAAAAATTCCGTTTGGAGCATACAAGCGAAGAAAGTTTGTTTATATGATTGTTTGCTTTATTTTGTTTTCTTCAGTGTTGTTTTCAATTAAATCTTTTGTTCCTTTTATTAGTTCCTTTTATTGAAGAATAACCGACTATCCCTTATTACTCAGTTCCGGTGAACTGTGTGCTGCCTCGGTAGATTCCGATGAGTTGACTCGTATGACTGAAACCGAAAAAGAAGCAAAAGTCGAAAGTGCTAAAGTATGTTTTCTTGTAATAACATTTCAAAAGCTAAACAGCCTCTTTTTTGTTCTCTTTTTTCTTACTATATATTCATTATCAAATCATTCTTTGTAACTTCGATATTTATCTTTTAAATCTTTAGACATAAATAGGATTAAGATTTTGCTATTGTAAATTTTCCTAGGGTAGCGAAGTAGAACCAGAAGATAGTGCTTTGGAAAAGGAATCAGATTCACAGTCGAATACATTCTCAGGTGCTGTGTTACAACATGATCCGGATCAAGTGAATATTGGTGAGCAATCAACTGAATTAATTTTTACTTTCAATCGTTTGTTCTAACTGTCATTGCAATTATAATATTTAATGTTTTTTTCTAGTGAGCATTTTGGGTGATTTATACCGAAACGAAGCTGGCAGCAGTGCTAATGTAGCTGTAATCGGGTGTGAGCCAACCGATATCGTTGATCCATCAAATAACTTAACAGCTAATAGCGACATGTTGTCGCAGCAAACAAAGAAACGATCACGGCCACCTCGAATTTGTAATATCTGCGGTCTTCAAGTTACTGGTCAACGTTCATCACTTATCTATCATGCTAATTCCAAGTACGAGTTAATCTATTGGTACTTTTTCCCGAATTTCCGGAACTCATCTTTTACATTTCAAAAGAATGTTCCGAGACAAGAATGATATATCTGAAAACTTCGAATAGTAAAAATTATTTCAGTCACTAGAAATATAATTTCAGTACTATAAATAACTTTGAAAAAGAAAAGCTCTTGATTTAAATAAATTTATATTTATCTGCGGTCGAGATTAAAATGCTTTCAAAGGTTGTGTAACGTTTTCACCACTTATTCATTCTTTGAAGGCACGTACGCCTCCCAATGTTCTTTTGTCGTGAATGTAAAAAAACATGGACAACAATTACCAAATCGGATGTAATTAAGCATGTCAAAGCATGCCATGATGGCGATGAAAGTCTTATAGAGGATCACCGTATGCAATACGCTAACGATTTGCATCATATTACCGATAAATGTTTCCCACGTAAAAGTCGAGGTTTTCTTTTTCTTAATTTTTTATTTGACTTTTAAACTTTTAATTGTACAGACTGAAATTAATTTCAGGCAAATAATTGCAAATAATAAATGATTTAGGTCCAATTTAATTTTTTTTCATTTTGCCACTGTTATATAACAGTTATAACCATGCTGATGTTGAGATTTGTGTAAAATAGTATATATTGAAAAGACGAAAAAAAAAGATGATACTGTACGCAATGCTTGCACATTGTTAATGATGTCATTCAATATTAGTGAAACAAGTGAATTGCGAGTAAACGTATGTAAACTTGATAGATCGGTTATGATGATTTTTTAATCGAGATTGAAAATTTAATTTTAAAAATTTATTTAATTTTAATGACCATGCCTTACTGGATCTTTTACCGTTGTATAATTTTAGGTAATTGTGCGGACGATGAAATGGAAAGTTTGATCAATCCAGAATTATGGGTTAAAAATGAAGAAAGGGGTAGTTTTGTTAGCATTTGATCCTGGTATTGTAATTGCTATGAGAAAATATTGCTACTTCAAAATTTCATGTATAAAATTTGTTTCTGGGGTTTTTTTTTTCTTTTTAATACGATTAAATTAAAGGATATTTTCTCATATAGCTCATTGAACATATTCAAGTTCCAATTGTGAAAGATGTTCAGCCCATTTAGCATCTGTATCCGATGATGGGCCTTTTACCATTTGCTCGCTTTTTTACTTTTTTACTCTACAACATTTAATAGTGTGGTCAAGTAAAAATAATTTCAGCAAATCATCCCCATCCAGATATCGTAAATAGCACTAAAATTTTTCCGTCAAAATCATTTGAGTATTCAACCAGAAATTTTAAATTTCCATCTCTGTTGTAACAACATGAACGATTTTGCAAATTCACTTTTCTTTCTAATAAACGAAATATGTAAGAAGAAAATGCTAAGCAATGAAAACAAAGTTTAACGAACTATATCGTAACACTTTTGAACTTTTCATAAACAAATTTTAGCCATATTAAAAACCTCTTGCATACTTTGATAGTATTTCTGAAAGAAAATATGTTACACTTGCACGTATAATACAACTTTAATTGAAGATAAAATGCTATCAATTTTTGTTTGTATTTAAGAAAATTCCGGTGGTCAGTTTCAAAGAAGATATTTTGTTTGGAATAGTGATAATTTAAAAAGATGGCATAAATCAGGATAATCATGAAAAGGTGTTCTCAACAAAGAGAACTATTTGAAGATGCGTTTGATCCATTCGATAAGAACATAAAATCACTGCAAAAGATCATCGGTCCGTTCCAATTTTTCACCTCCTTCTTTACCCTTTATTCCGGTATAATCTTGGATTATCACGATTTTATTACGAATCGGTGTAAGTGCCTAATATCACAATGGAACATTTTTGCTTACGTCATCGTTTCCTTCATAAGTACCACGTATGCTACATATGCACTGTGATATTAGGCACTTAACTTAGGCACTTACACTGATTCGTAATAAAATCGTGACAATCCAAGATCATACAGGACAAGGGTATTATTAATATAAAGTGCAATATTTTCCGGTTTTTATGTCGCGATGAACACAACAAAGACAATGTTAATCATAGGCGACCCATACAATGCTGAAAATTTTTCTCAAAATAAATATCAAACCGGTTTATAAAACATGATTGTTAATTGTTAACTTGTAGAAAAAAAATGCCCACCTTTTTCTCTTTTTACGGATCAATTTTTCTGTAATTGATATGTGAAAGAAAATTTAAAACTAGTATCAATTACTATATTCATTGCATTATCAGAATTTTTCGAAAGAAAGGGAGGAAAAGAAACTACCTTATGAAATTTGAAAAAAGAAATCCGGCTATCTTTGCAGGAAGTTTTCACTGCCTCGCAATACACTAATTATATTAACCGGATTTCCTGACGAATATTCCATGACGATATTACATATCCAGAAATTCTGAATTATTCTTTTATGTTTTCATTCCAAATTATGCTATTACATTGTCTTTGTATATTCTGTTTATGGTTAATTACGATTAATTTGGAAAATTTTACACTTTCTTTATCAATATTAGCTATATTAGCCGTATATAACCAAAATCGATCCGTCCTACCAAATGTTTTGCGTACTGAATTAATTATGGAATCAGAGAGAAATAATTAATTCTAGATGAAACAAAAACGGAAAATAAAAAAAAGAAACATTCTTTTTTCTTTCCAGCATATCACATTCCCAATTGATAGAATCAGATGCCGCTTGATTTATTGCAAATTCCATCACTGCCAAATGATATGTTTTGATAAGTCCAACGAGAATAATCATACCTTTTACACCTGAGCAAATAATATTAATCTGCAAAAATATTTCATGTCATTCATCCGTTACCGGATGAATGACGTGAAATGCTCTTACAGATTTTCGCTCCAATCGAATTAATGCTAATATTGTCGTCTGTGATCAGTGTGGACTAGTCAGATTAATCGAGCATAATTAGCATTATAGATTATCCGGCTAAATTTCTTTCAAATTAAATTTTCAGTTTAAATAAACCGAAATTAAAATTTTTCTATTTTCAACTCCCATAGAAAAATAAATTTAATTTCTAGTAATCCTGAACCGATTATTCTTCCAACTTTCCAATCATCAATAATAGCATTTTGCTTGATGATAAAAAAGCACCATTGTGATAAACTTCCGTATTTTCGTCCATATTTTTTATTTTCTTCGTTTATATTTTTATTTTCTTTCATTCATATCTTCAATTTTCCATTTTTAAAAGAAATTTTTTTAAATTTCATTTCTGCTTTTTGGGAAAAAAAAACATTGTTTTGATCATAATGAATGGAATTTAGTGACAAGTCGATGAGATAACCAATTAAATAAAAGGAAACAGAATAATACGTAAATTTATACGTGAATGTGAACTTAACACGTATTTATAGTGTAATAATGTATTCTCCAAGATATGATAATTTTCTGATTGCATAAGTCGGATTGAAAGTATATAAATTTTGCTAATCGTTCATTTAACATTTTACCTCAAATAATAATGAAGTAATTGTTAAACTGCAATAACTTTTATATTTTACCTTTTTTAGGTAGCAATTAAAATTTGCATATAATAAAAAATTTGCGGTAATAATTTGTGTGTGCATGTATATATAACTTTTTAACACATTCAATATTTAGCTATTTGTTAGATATTCATGTATTGTTTAGAAGAAATTTTTATTTACATTCGGTTTTATTTTTATTTTTTATTTTTTTGCCACAAATTGAATTTTATTAGAAAAAGTATACAAAAATATTTTTAATCAACTAAAGTCGTGTGATCATAGCCGGATCAGGTGGTGAGCAATATTGTAATAACAAAGTAACCATCGAAGGAAAAACAAATACAGCAATGACAAAACTTATGATTGTAATAAGCATTAGAAAGATACTAATTTCAAAAAATGCTTGTGTTGAGGCACCGATCAAAACAAATCCCGAAAAGAATGATGAAACAGCTGATAGAAGTACTGGTATACCAACAGCAGATGCTACTGTACTGAAATTAAAATGACTAAAAAATTTTGCTAATATATTAGAGTAATAATAAGCAAAGTTTTCAATGCTTCAATTAAATTAAGTGATTATTTTACTGATAAATGATAATGAAAAGAATATTCATATATCACAATTACTTGCAATACAAAGCTAGTAAATAATAAAATGATGAATGACACAAAATGAAAAACTGTAAGTAGTTAGAGTTACCTGTAATCATCGGTTTTATGAAGTCGAAAACCAACTGCGAAATGAAGACAATAATCAAAACTCATACCAATTGTTAGTACAATTATTGTTGCTTCCACAACATTAACTGTCCAACCTTAAAAATTATATTTATTCATTTATTTATATTTAGAATTCTAAAGAATTCGAATAAGCAAATTTTTTGAGAACAAAAAAAAAAGAAGGAAAAAAAGATAATTTTAAAAACAATAAAATAATTGAAAAAATAATTAAAAAAGGAAACTCACCGGACCAAAGTACGATGGAGATAGTTACAGTAACAATGGTAGCGATACAAATGATTGTCAACAATGATAGGATCACATTAAAAGTGATAAAAATGATCACTACCATACTAACCATCAATGAAATAAATACCGAAATAGCGGTACCATTCAGAATGCGCTCCAATAAATCATACAATCTTGCAATGTGACTCGTTGTTAGCATTAAAGGTTCATCAAATTCTGCAAAATAAAACAAAAAAAAAAAAGTACCGAATTATTCGAGAAAAAATATTTCTTCTTTATTAATAATTTAAAAATAATTTCGAAAATTTTTAATTTTTTATTAATTGCTTCAAATTATTTTTGTGCAATCTATGCTTAATTATTTAATATATAGAAGATTTATAAAATCTTTTCATTCATTCTAAATGTTTTGGGATCTACACATAAACAGTAGTATTTGGGATGACAATTCTACACATAAAATAATAATATGTTGGGTGATAATTCCACACGTAAATAAGTCAGATGACTTACCTGAAAATTTACTTTGTTCCATTTTAATGTTTTTCATAAAATCAAAAAATGGTTTCATTTCTTTGAAAACGGTTGATAAATTATATTTGCTATACGTTAGTAAAAAATACGCTAAAATGGCGCCATTTTTATCAAAAATTGGTCCATCGCTATTTTTTTGTTGCCATTGGTTAAATATTGGAAGTGATGTTGCATGTGCAAAATGAAGAAAACAACGTGAAAGCATATCACCGGAAAATGATTTTGGCTGAAAAAAAAAATTTGAATTTTTTCAATACTATCAGAAAATGTTGTCTTTTGAAGATTTCTTTTTTTCAACAAATTAATTAATTCCTTATATTTGAAGAAATTGTTTAGAAATATAAAATTATCATTGTAAAATCATTTGCCAAGTTAATTTAAGAACAGAATTAATGTCAATTATTAATTTTACATTTAAAAAAAATGAAAAAAAAAAGATTAGCCAAATAATTAACTAACAGTTGATAATTCGGATTTTTTTACACTGAATAGCCGGCAACTTTTTGATGTTGTATTCAAATTTGTCCATTTAATAAATTCATCTAACCATAATTTTTGTTCCACATTTGGATTGGTTTGATAGCTGATATGTTTGAGCAGTGCTTAAAATTAGTAAACATTACATTAAAAAGTTTTGCCTCATTATTTTAGCAAATACTATAATTCAAATTCTAGCAACACATTAATTTAATTTCTTGGAAATAAATCGTTAGAAGAAGATTTTGAAATTTATTTTCCAAATAATTGTAAAATTTCTAGCATTAAACTTATCAAAAATAACATATCCTGATATTCCTGAAAATTTTTCATTAACAACTAATCTGAAATTCCAATAGATGATTGGCCAAAAAATCAAAAAATTCAGTATTGATATTTAGTGATCCTTTTTCTTTAGGAATCAACAAACTTCCACTCCTAAAACGATTTAAACTTATCAAAATTATATTTTATCTCTTAAATGAACAAATAAATTTGCAAGATTTCTCATTGATTCAAATTTTCATACATAATCAACAGCAATTCCTAAAGTACTAACCTTGAAATTAGTAAACTATTAATGGTTTTTGGGAAATTTTTTCAGAAAATTGAAATATTTCCAAGGTACACATAATGCTACGGAGGTATTATTCTTACATATGAATTATGCATATCATCAAGGTATTGTCTAGAATTTAAAATTTTGTTTAAATAGTATAATGTAATGATTATTTTAAATGAATTTCAAATTGCTAACGTTGTTGGTTTAACACCCCAAATAGCAATAACACTCATTTTTGGTTGTTGACCGATAGAAAAGTCGAATAATGTTGCAGCATTTTCATCAAACCATTCATACGGATGATTGGAACGTAAAAACTAAATATAAAAAAATTACTTATTTATTTATTTTTACTAAAATTGATTTCTTTTGTTAAGATTAACTGTCAAATATTTACTTAATTAAGATTCCTATTTATTAAGCATCAATCTTTTATTGTGTATACAACATTATTTAATTATTTTCTAACTTAAAAAATTAAAAAAAAATTAATTGAATAACCTGAATTGAATTTCTTTCCGGTAACCGAATTCCAGGTGTTTTAACAATTGCATAAATTGATATAACAAATGCAATAAGTGTTAATAATATCAATGGTATTCGAACAATATATACAATTTGTGGAATTAATCTGCTAAATATAATATCAAGACTAGCCGCTGCACTATACCATAATTGAGTAGTTCGAGATTTTAATCTTGAAATGAAAAATTTGGGAGTGTTAAATGATTTAACACCTGCATCACTGATAATAATTGCAGCAGGTAATATTATCATCACAAGTATGTAGTTGATTATCATTAATATACCAGCGTATATGCCAAAACACCTGGAACAGAAAAACCAAAATACTTTAAATAAAGAAATCAAAATGCTTGAAAAAAAACTTGAAATAAAGCAGCTTTTTTTCTCATAATTTTTATTTCTATTTTCTAAAAACTTTGCTAATAATAATATAGGCTGATGTGAAAATTTGCAACTTCAGATTTAAAAAATTTATTTTTTTCGTTTTACTTTTTTTTTAGTTGGTTAAAATTTTAGGAATAATAAAAGTTATAAATATTTCACCAACCTAAGCACCATAATCTCTGATGCAAGATTAGCAAAGAATGCAACAGCGGTAGTTGCTGATGTGACGAACATTGAAATTGCAGCATGTGATATTGCATCGCTTAAACCTGTTATCACTCTTCTACGATGATATTCCATTAACTGAAATTTTCATTTTTCCTTTAAATTAATAAAATAAAAATGAAATATTGTTTTTATCAAAATGATAAAATAGCAGAATTAAAGTGGCATTACATGATGAAAAATGATACTCAAATTAATTATACTATCAATATCAATTGAATATTTCA
>UPTC01001099.1:0-11757 GCA_900537255.1 Acanthocheilonema viteae
AAAAAAAGAAGCATCCAAGGGTAACAGAGACCTTTCACTATTTTTGATCTCATGACGTAAATGACGTGTAGAATTTCATATTATCTGCTTGATTCGACGAATACTAACACGTATGCTAACTTCTCAAACAGGCACATCAATGAGAGCAAAAGTTCAAAATAATTATGAAATTACATACTATTGCACAAATACTAAGTAAAATACAAATTCCTTTCTATGGGTTTCAGTTGCTGGCCTGTTAGGCCTGGCAGGCGAAATGTGACATGAGGGGATGTTGAAATTATTACCGAATTTCAGCATATAATTTGTAAAATCTGAGAAGGAATGACGCAAGCGAAAAGAGACAAATTCACTTTAAGTGACGATCATTTTCAAATATTTTTCCACTTATCGACAACAGAATTTCGCATTTACTTGGCTTACTTAATAAATTGCAATTTCAGTTGAAATGAAAATTTACAAAACATTGTTAAAAGAAGCAAATAATAAGAATAGTATAATTTCAATCCAAAAAATTTTTCCATCGAAAATTGCAATAATTTCATCCATCAATTTTTTTGCGATCTATCTGAACGATGAAATTTTTTTTCTTTCATTCTTTCTTTCAGTGTTAATTTGCTTAAATTAATGACAAGAAAAAAATTCAGTAATGCTATAAGGAATGAACTGATTGGAACATGAAAGTGCTAAAATTTTGTTGGATAGGAATGTAAGACACACTTTGCGAGCAACGTTTGCAATTTTTTACAGCGGTTCAATTTTTATAGAAATAAATGAGGAAAAAGTGGGAGAAATGTTAAAGAAAGTTAGCGCATATGTTCCACATTGACAGTATATGTAAAATTACTGCTTTTCTTTGTTTTAAATGAGAATTGGTAGTTAAAACTGCCAGAAATTCTCCTAAATTATTAATTCATTACTTATCACTAGCAAACAATCCAATAACTGATCAATTAATCAATCTCCCACCATTTTATCAATTAAAAAGAGTTGAGGATCAAAATAATTGCTGAGCTAAATTGATTGTAAATGGCGGCAAATTTGGAAAAGACTGCTTTAGAATTGTGATCCATCGATTCATATGATTTATATTAAACTAAAATTTTATGCCAATCGCTCAAAATTTTAAAAAGCTTGTTAAAAATTTTTTTACAAACGTCAAAAATACACCATTTATCTAATTAGTATCACCTGCTTGTAATCTTCTTTCCTAATTTTTTGTTAATGCAAAAAACTATTAAAGAATCGAATTAATCCATTCTAATCATTTCTACAAAAATTTCAATAATTTAATTTAATATGTTGTAATTTTGTGACAAACCGATCACTTTATTTCGATGTGATTATTACGTTGAAGAATTAAACCTTTGATAACAAATCATGCCATACAAGGAACTTGTTAATAAATACTTCGTCATCAATTTGTGATAACGGAAGAAAATGCTTATTATAAAAGAAACTGCTCTCTGATGAAAATTTGAAAAAGTTACACTCAAACACGTGGAGAAAGTTTTCAATGTCGTAAGAAAAAAAAAAAAGGAAAAATTGAGAAGCGTTAATGACAAATTTGATTTAGTTTATTTTGGCACGTGTGCTATTTCAAATTTGAAATGAAATTCTTCGGCTTAATTTTTTATGTTAATGTGTTTTTTTCCCTAATTTGAATCACATCTTGTAAAATAAAATGACAAAAAATTTTATTTGTGTGAAATGTGTGAAATGAAATGAAATATTAAGTATTTACATTGAAACCAGAAGAATGACTTCAAATGTTGCGCTAAACGCAAATATCGTAATTCAATGAAAATTTATTTATGATGAAAAAAACAAGAAATTTATAACAATATAAAATTAAATTCTCAATATATATGTAAAATAAATATATTTAATGCTAATTTATGTATATGCATTTCAATTTTATTTCATTTTTCACTGTCCTCAATGTGATGTCACATTGCTTATTTAATTGGATTTCATTTCAGCGCTAATTAGACATGTTATGTTCACGATAATCAAACATATATTTACTTAAATTTCATTGGTGGAATAACTGATTAAGGGAAAACGATGCTACTTATTTTGGACGAAAAAGAGCGAATGTGTGTTTCCGTTTGAACCACAAATACTCAAAATATAATTATTTATTTGCACTCTTTTCCTTTAAAAATTTTTTTCCTTTTCTTCCACTCTCTCTCTCTCTCTCTCTCTCTCTCTTTCTTTTTCTCTCTTGATTAAAATTGTTCAGGTTATAGAATATATGTAGTATTCCTTAGCTCATTGTGCCAGTTATGAAGAATTTAGCATATCGTACCGATAAAAGACATTATAAAAAAATATCCGTGTTAGTTTCAAATTAAATCTCCACTAATAGAAAATTTTCGCTTTGAAGACTTGTTAATATAAATTCTGATTTTTTTTTTCAAAATTTTTTTACTTACACGTTGTAAGTTTTATTACTGATTTTAATCCAGCCACCGGATTATCTTATCAGTAAGATGATATCAACGGTAATATTTTATAATTTCAATTTTTATTTATTTAACAGTCAACATATTTTTGAAATTAAGATTTGAATTAGAACAAACAAATTCGACATGGTGAAGCTTTTGTAAAATAAAAAGTTGGAAAGAAATAAACAACTATTTGAAATTCTTCTTTTTGCAAAGATTGAAGTGGAATATTCTTGAATTAAAAGCATTAAAAAAATTCCTTTTTTATTTCATTTTCTAATCGAAATATTATCTGATGAAAAAAATTCTAAATGAAACGCTCATCCGTTTAACAATTAGTTTCAAAAAAAAATAAAAATTCAAAGGACGTGCAAAAATTTTGAAATATTTTTGAATATTGAATGACACATATTTCAAATTCAACAAACTATATCAGGAAGAGAAAGTTAGTATCCATTTACATGCCGAGTGATGAAAGTTTGAATTCAATCAGTCGGTTTTTCTCATCCCTAATTTTTTTCTTTTTTATAATTTTTATTAGTTTTTTATACTTTTATTTGGAAAAGCCAAGGGAACATTATTTACGTCAAATAGCGGAAGAGATAGTATGGTAAGCCTTTGTAGGTGCGACATTTGCGCTCCAACTTTGCTCCATGTTACTCTTGTCTGTCTATTTCTTTCGTAATCATTACTTTTCATCGTACTAATATCAAATAAAGCGAAATTCTTCACGTTTGAAACTGAATAATAATATTTAAATGTTAAAGAAAGAAATTAACAATGAAAAGTGAAAATCATGAAGAGAAGAAAACCGAAATATACACTGAATTAAGTGTTTGTCATGCAAAGAATTTATGAAATTCGAGAAATAATCACTTTCTTCATGGTGAAATAAAAATAGCAAAGTACATTAAATGCAAAGTAAATAAGCTTGAAAATGTTTAAATTCGTTTTAGAAAAAAACGGATTTTTTGATGGTCAAAGAAATAAGTAGAAATGGGAATTTAAGTCCCAAGCAGAGATAATAGAAGATAAATTTGTCAAATTTCTTGTTTTTTTTCAGAAAATCCACCTGATATGTCGTCTTTTTTTGTTGTTCTTTGAAAATCCAACCTGAGAGCGCGGAAATTGAAGAAAAATTATCGCAAATTGTTGATTTGATGCAAATGGCATCAAATTAGGCAAATTTTTTTCAGGAATAACAAGGCTAATTAATTTGGAATGTGGAATACATGCAGCACGGGCTCGAGATGAAAATTAAATTTTTGAATTGATGACTTCAAAAGATTTAAAGAAAAAAGAAGCAAAATTTGTTCAGAAACACTATTGTAATTGAGTTGCTAAATTGAAAATTCACCTAATTTCATTAATCGATCAATTATTTTTGACATGTATATATTAATCATACAAATTCAGTATAAATGACATGTTGCAGCAAAGGAATCTTTTTTCGTTCGAAAATGAAATTTAAATGAATTTATATTTAAAATGAAAAAATTCTAATAATATTTGCAAGCAATAAACAACTCTTTTTCTCCTCCAGTTTTCCTCTGTTTTTCTCCGCTTCTCTATCCTTATTTCTTTTCTCTCTTTCTCTCTCCTTCTTTCTCGATGTAAATCATATCTCTCCAAGTCCGAGAGCGAAAAAGAAAAGTCTTTGAAATATGAAAAATTGAGAAATGCCTTTCTAAATTTGTCAGTGAGATGTACACATCAATTTGCATGATGTGAGCATTTATCGTAAGTGATCTCATCTTTTCTATCCTTGAAATGTGATTGCGAAAAAGAATCACAGAAGAAACGACAATGTCGGCAAATGTGACTGACACTTTCGAAACAAAATTTTTTAAAGCGTAGGATCAATAAGAATCTCCTAAAAGGAAACATAATGAGAGGTCAAGAAAGGGTATCGAATTACCACTGATGGATCACGATCATCGCATGTTGCATTAAAGTCATGTCGAAATTCTCGAAAAGATTATAGTAAAAGAAGAAGTGAATATGGTATACGATACTAATACAATCAGTGGTCAAGTGGTCAATTTGAAAGGTCTTATTATGGGATATTGCTTTTATAGAACGGAAAGGAAACAATTAATGAATGGTAAGAAAATATGATGATAATGCAAATTTTGATTAGAAATATATTCAAAAGACATTTAAAGAGTTCGAGAGAATTACTGAAATAGTAATCGAGAAATATTGAATGAGGGAAAAATAAATGATTAAATAACAAATAGTATGGGAAGTAAAAAAAAAAAAAAATTGTTGGAAAAGAAGGAGAGTTGGAAGGGAAGAGCGTGTGTGGGCGGTTTTTAGAAGAATGAGTGGGAATTTGGAACGAATTTCTGTACAATTGCTTAAATTAAATAAAAAACGTTGTTTGTTGTGCATTTGCATATGGGATACATTTGCCGAAGCAAACAGTTTTGTACAAATTTTCTTCTATTCCAACGCTTCCGTTCCATTTTTGATCCTTTTCTCCTTCTTTCAATAGCTCCTCATTTGCATGCTTTCGAAATTTTACAATTTTGAAATGATTTTGCGCATTCCAAGAATGAATTACAATGATAATTTTATTCCATTAACTTGAATTTTTTTAAAAATATTTGCTTATCGAAAGAATGAAACATGACATACGGCTGAATCTCGACATTGCATGATTAGCTCTTTGAAGTTATCAATCTTCATCGCACTTTCAGTAAGGTAACGAAAAAAATGGAAAATTCAAAATTTCTTTGAGTTTGATCTAGAGTTATCTATTCCACACCGCAAACTCGTATTTTAATCAATTGAATTGAGTAATTTAATGCAAATGTGAATTATGGTAGTTTCCTTTGAATTCATTTCCAAATTTCTTTGAGCACTGAATTAAGAACTCCAAAGCAATGCTTGTATCTCTATTTTAACATGAATGGAAATTCTGTTCTTTTTTGTTGAAAATGTATGCCACATTCATGTAAAGAAATGAAATCAGAATTATGATAAATTTCAATCAAATTATAGAATTGATGATTTTTCAATTTAAAAGTAAAAAAGAAATTCAACAAATAATGTTGTTGAATTTCTCAAAAACGCTGAAACATTTACAAAATTTCTTAATCAATAAGAATTCCAAAAAAATTACGGTATTACATAGTCCTCAATTTACACAATATTCTGGTTGTATGAGCTTGATCCAACTAATGACTTTCTACTTCCTTGAAACCTTCTCGATTGGCTTTTTCGTACATTCGAGGTAAAGGTATTGTTCAATTAAAATAATCTTTGCCCTTGTCACCTATTGTCACATTTATTCGCCTAACTAATGCTGGTAATATTTCTCTTTGTTTGTAGAATTTATTTTTACCTAACCTTGAACACTCGTCATTTTACTTCTAAAAATACATTATTCCTCTGCAATATACACAAAGTAGAAATTGCTCGATTACAATTCAATATATAAATTCAGGAATACAACACATACGATTACAAAATTACAATTTATCTAAATCTATAAAGAAGAATTGCAAAATTATGTCTGACTAATATGAATTGATTACGATATGACAGCAATAAAAGTTTTAAATTATTAGAAAAAAATTTTTTAAAATTTAGGAGATTTTTTTAAAAAATCTCAAATAGTGAATGGTCAGAAAAAAAATTATAAACGTAAGCATTTCATCTTGTTCACATTCACTCCATTTAATAAGAAACTGAAATATAGCAATTAATCTTCAATCTGACATTCACAATAGTAAATCTTTTGGTGAAAATTGCACTTTCTTTTTCAAAAGAAAAAGGTTGGATGAAAAAGAGAGTGATAGAGAGAAAGAGAAAGAGGAAGGAAAGGAAAATTGGATTTTATTTTGTTAGTGAAATGCTTGAAGAAAATGATAATTATGAGCATAAATCATTAATAATTGCGTTTTGTACTTGCGAAGCGACCAATTGGTGTCCACTCTTTTCAATTAGCTTTTCATTATAAAAACATCTGCGCACTCCGACTGATTCCTTTTCACTTTTTCTTTTTTTTTTTTTATAACTATCGCATATTTCTATATGCAGAAATAGCCTGAAACATTTATATCCGAAGGCAATTTTTATCATCTACTAATTACTGAAAACAATTCGAAACTCATTTGTAAATATTGAATTTATTGCATTAATTTTTTTACTCATTTCGGCTTTCCTTTATATCTCAAATAAATTTAGCATTTCATTACTCATTATGATTTCATTATTTATCCATTCAATTGAATCACAACACCCATCACTCACACTGATTGATCGTTTGGACAATTTGAGACCATAATGATTTTCGATCCATCAGCATTTTTCATTTATCAAAAATTCATCTTTGACTTTCTTTTAAAATTTAAAAGAATTCTGTCTCAAACTAAAATATTCTATCTCAGTTGAAGAAATATTCATGAATTGGATTATCGATAATTTTGATCTCCTTGTCTCCTTGCATTCACAGGATATGATTGATTACTTTACATGAAATGATATGCTTTTGCCAGTCTCATTATTGTAGTAATAAAAGTTATTAGAGTATTAAAAATTTGATCGGTATTAGAAAAACTTTAATAAATTTCATACTTCATCGAATTTTGTTTCCATATTGCCAACTAACTTAAAATATTAGAAAAGGAAAATTTGTCATGATCGTATAATTAGGCAATGATTTCATTGCTGATGCTTAATGTGGAAATAAAGACCTGAATAAAGTAAAATTAGGAAAGAAAATAAACTTGAAGTTATGTTTTAGCTAATTCTTATATTTTATTTGTATTCAAAGATTTCAGAAAAAAAGATGTAATCTTCAATTGCTATAAGTCTATTTTTTTCCTAGGAATATTATACTACACCTATAAGTTTTAGTCAGCAAAAATATGACATCAAGCAGAGGAAAGCAAATTCTGAAACTTCACTGCATACATTATGAATATATTGCTTGCATTCAGAAATTTTGGACAAAAATGTGTTTTTCTTCAATGGTTAGAAAATGCAATGCTAAATGATAGCAATGTTGATTGATTTTCATTTTCCGATGAGCAGATCTATTGCACACACTGCAATTTATTAATTACAATATTTGTAAGGATTGTATCCTTGTGTTTAAAAATAATAAAGAAGAAAGGAAGAAAAATTCGAATCGCTTCGGATTTTCATTTTCTTATGACAAAAATGAGAGTTATCCGGATTGGGCTAACTGTTCCACGGAATGAAATATTGACCGATGTCTGTTTCGCTGTGCGATATTTGTGATCGCATTTTCAAGAATTCTTGCTTTTCTTCCTGCTTCATCCATACGCTTAGCTGTCCTTTTTAGAGTTTTTTTCGTTATTGTTGCTGGTAATGCAACACAAAATGCGTCAGATGATGAACTAAAAAAATAAGAGAAAAAAAACTTACGTTGGGCTTACTATTTTTCGATCCTTAATTTCATATTAATTCCACGAAGTAATTGATTGATTTAATAGTAGATGAATAATCAAAGATAAACTGGTCAATTTCTAGGAATTATGAGAAATTAATCATTTCTTATTTTCCTCTTAAATTTGTAGTTTATATTAATTAAATATAAAATCTGCAACTTACTTGCTTTTGATCGACAGTGAACGCAACGGAGTGATCGACTGATGCGAAGAAGCAGCTTTTCGTAAAGCTGTCAGTGTTGTGACTGAAATATTGGACGATTCCGAAATTACTGAATTCACGGTTTGGTGCTTTGGTTATGAGCATCAGACATATTTGGATAGTTTTCGTATTTTTGAACTTTTTGTTTTGGTTCAGGAATCATCTGAATGTGACAGTCTCTAAATCACAGGAAATTTTATCAAATAATTTGATAATCGAACTGCTAACCAATGTATGTTTAAAAATTAACATTTTCAAATTTCACATCCAATTTCTCCAGACTGAAATCTGCTGCTTAATTTTGAAGATTCAACAATAATTTTAAATAATAAAAGTGATTTATTATTTAATTACGGATGTTCATGCGATCAGGAAGTTTGATTAAATCATTTCCAATTTCGAAAAAGCAATTTTATCAAAATCATAAAATGCTATTGGGAAAAATTTGAATAATTTTGATAAAAATGCCGGAGTTTAAATGTTTTGATACAAATAGCAATAGTTAATCATCGTTGGAATATTACAAAAAGCAACCTAGAAACCTCAAAAAAATCAGTACTGAGACTTATAACATATTAGTTAACCAGGTCCCTGCGTGGGTGGAATCATTAAAGGAAAGAGTTGACAAGCAGACATTTCAAATATCGAAATATTCATCTGTCTTGGCAATGTTGCATAGAACGACCAAGTAATTTGAAATTTGAAATTTTGAAACACACGAAAATTTTCAATTATTTTAATTTTTTCAGCAAAATAAAACGAGCTCAAATTCATTGCAAATGATGCAATGAAAAAATGTACAGCTTGAGAAAGAAGCAAAATCTCGAACATATAAATAATTTTTCGCTCAAAAAGTACTGAATATTGTAGCATATAAGCGATAATTTTCGTTCAACAAATTATGCAAAAAAAAAAAGAAGCCAATTTGTCGGTCGTTAAAAGCTCCGATAATATTTATGTATCCGACAAGCAGAAATACAACTTTCTGATCTTTTCTTTTTCATTTCTGTGATTTCATTGCATCAAATATCACAATATGTACATGTTTAATTTGATATTTAATTATTTAATTTGAAGAATAGTAATAGTTTGAATTTGAGGAGTTTATTATTAACCAATAACAAACTCTTTTTGTCGTTTTTTGGATGTGTCATTTTTGCCGCTCATTGCTAAAACTGATCGAATGTGATGATGTTACAAGAACTAAGAAAGAATTAAAATATTCAAACTTTTTTGTTATTTATAGCGAAAAAAGAAAAAATTTTTATCATATTTGTGAAAATTTTACAAATTTATTATTTCCTCAGGAAAAATTAATATGAAAGATGGGATGCTGCAATCCATTATTTCCATTATAAATAACAAAAAGTTTTGGAAATGATGAGGAAAGAGTTAAGATGCAATATGCAAATACAATAAAAAGCTACTTTAATCAAAATATGTTTAAAAAAGCAGCTATGTCTCGGGCAGTGCAATTTTTTTTTGTCACTTTGATTTAACCTTATTCATATTTCTTCTCATTTCTTACGTGAGAGAAAGCAAGTTGCACTTCTACTAAATTAACTAAATTTGATAAATTAACCAACGTGTGATTAAGCATTGGTTAATTTATCAAATTTATTCGAATTTTTTTTTTCTTTAAATTATGTAAATGGCCAAGAAAGAGCCGAAAACAACAGAAGAAGATGGAACAGAAAATGACACGAATTAAACGATCGTCTTAGATTCAAAACTAAAGCTACAGTTCTCCCTATTTCTTTTCCCAATTCATTCTTTTTCAAAAAAAAAAATCGAAGTATTTAAACTTCTATCCAAAAAGTGCTATTCCTGCCATGCTTTATTATTTTATGACCATAACGGAGGATAAACTGATGGCACAAAAAAAATTATTTTATGATGAATAACAAAATCATAATTGTTCGGAAATGAGTCCAAAAGAAACTTTTCGTCATAAATTTTCTATCTGATTGAAATACTCTTTCAGCAGTTTGTTTTAAATATAAAACTATTAAAATATCAGACTTTCTGATCTTTTACTATTTCAATTATACTTGACCGTTAGAATACTTTTTGCTAAATTGTCTACAAGTATGATGAAAATGAAACTGCAGTAGTTCTGAAATTCAAATTCCACTTGAAATTTTTTTTTCAGTAATACGAGTTAAATTGAATTAATATTTTGCAAACTTGTTCACAAATTTTGAGCATATCTTCAAAAACGAAAGTTTGTGTCTAAAAAAACCGAATCAATTTTTCCAGATTTTTTAAAAACTTTTAAGCATTTTTTCAGAATTCTTAAAGTAACACTTGAAATTTTTTTTAATTTGATGAAAATTTTTAAGTATAGATAAAATTAGTGGCTAACATAAATTGACGTTGCTAACAGTCTCAAAGAAAGAAAAAAATTGGAAAAGAAGTTGATAGTTTTGCAGTTTTCCAACATATTATAAGACATGTGGTTCAAATTTTCTAAATACAAAAGAAATTTTTAATGAAATTTCAGAATAAAAAAGCCGTCTTTTCCTCTTCTTACTATTTAAAATAATCACTTTGACATGGAAATTGCATAAAAACCACTTTTTCTTTCCACTTTTTCCTTCAATGAAATGGTAATCAAAACAATTGCATTTGATACGAATATAAAAAAAAATCTCCGTAAGTGCCACACACAGCGCTTCAATAATATTATAAAATTTAAACAAAAATTTTGAAAAGAAAAAAAGGAAACAGAAATAAATTGGAAAATGCTTATTAGATGTCTGCAGAATGTGGCTTCATAAAGAATAAAACAAGCATTTCGAAAAGAAAAAAAAACAAAAGAAAAATTAGAAACAAAAGGAAGAAGTCGAAGGCTATGCGGCAACAAAAAGAAGTGAATTCTTGAGAAAAAATGTGAGTAAAATTTTTGGGAAAGAAAAATGCCGACAAATTGGTAGATCTCTTCTGGGATGAACAGCAAAAAAAGAAAAAAAATTAACTGCTTAAAGATGGGATATGAATATAAGAAGTTTGTGAGAACTTTCCTTCATTTTGACAAATTATAATAGATTGAAATAGCTTTTGACTATCGGCTCCATAACTTTGAAACATTCTGCTAATAAATCACTCTATTCCAAAATTTAGGTGAATTTTGTTTCTAATCTTTGAAATATTCGTCACATTTCTTCTTGTCTTCTCTGTTGATTAGTTTCTCATTCGAAGCGTTGATAATTAAAGTTTTGCGGAAATTTTACGGAGAATTGGAAATCAAATATTTCGGCAAAGGAAAAATTGAGAGCAAGCATATAAGTAGTATTAATGTCACTTGAACTTTTAGATAATAAGGGTCGCTTAAACAGAGACAACGCAGATCATTTGGAAAGATCCTTTTCAAATCCCTTATTTATCATGTTGTAAATTAAGGGATCGTTTTGTGTAAATTACAGATGGATGGATGAATGGATTGAGGGAACGTGAATGGATAGACGGATAGGTGGATAGACGGATGGATGGACGGAACGGTGAATGGATAGATGGATAGATGGACTGAGGGAACGTGAATGAATGAACGGATGGGTGGACGGAACGGTGAATGGATAGATGGATAGATAAATGAATGGATTGAGGGAACGTGAATGAATGAACGGATGGGTGGACGGAACGGGGAATGGATAGATGGATAGATGGACTGAGGGAACGTGAA
>UPTC01001100.1:0-20377 GCA_900537255.1 Acanthocheilonema viteae
TCCGGTAACTGATTTTTCTTCTTTGTTTAAATCTGACGCTGACGACGAGAGCGATATTTCTGACATGTCACCCGTTATGCTTTCACTTCTATAATTCAATTGTATCAATCATTTAAATATTTTCTAATATATTTTATTTCAATTCTATTTTTCACGTCTGGCAATTTTAAATATTTAATTTCTGAAACAAAATTAGAAGAGCATTATTAACCTTTTCATTTCTGTAACTTGTAATACTGCACCATGCACTCTGTCATCTTTCGCACGATCACTTTGTAATAATTTTGTTCCCAATAGCTAAATTTATTGAAGGAAAGAAAATAATTTTAATTTTTTGAAATTGTTTTCTTTACATTTGTTTTAATTTTCACTCAAAAAATAGAATATGCTTAATGGAAATTTTTGTAGTACAATTATTTATTGATTAAGTTATTTCATTTTTCACTGATGAATTTGAACTTAAGCAATGATGTAATGGACCTAAGCAATAATGTTTCAAGAATATATTGAATAATTTAATCATAAAAAAGCATAAAACAGTAAGTTGGCAATAAAGAGAAAAAAATATACTTTTGTTTTGACTTGGTAAGATAATTTTGGCATTTTGCCTATTTTAAACATCGCATTATCACCTATAAATATCCTTCAAGTAGAAATAATGACAACAATAATCATTATTATTGTTATTATTACTATTATCATACAAAAAATAAATCATTTTAATTAATTGATAATGATTAGATAATAATATGTGAATGGTATTTATTCAAAAAAAGGAATAAATAGTTGGTTAATAACATAAATTTTATAGAAATATGAAAGCATAAATGTTTAGATGTGAAGATAGAAAGTGAATGAAAAAATTAAAATGCAAATAAGAACACAAACGTGAACATTTAGAAATTATAAATACGCAGTTAAACTGTGAAAACAATGGAAACTATATCAGCAAAATTTAGAATTGGAAGATGAAATTTTACTTTGAGATGAAATATGAACCTTCAAATGTAATGTGACTTCTAAAAACATCAAATAAATTAATTATACAGTAAAAGATAATGATTAAATTTTCTTTAAAATCTAAATTCAAATTGCAATTCACTTGATTTGTGCTAAAATAAATAAAATGTTATTTTAAATTAAAAACATTAATAATTCTGGAAGAGAATTTTTTTGCTAAAGGTGAATTTTTTTCAAATTTTATGCTGAGCTTCTTTTAGTTGGAAACTGAGAAATAAAGAGCTTTATTTTATGATTTCATATTTTTATGAATTATTTTTATTAATTTAACAAATTTACAATTTATAATTCACTATTTTTTATTACATTAAAAAATTTTACCAAATTCACTGTCTGTAACAGATTTTGTTGATGCTGATCGTCGTGCTTCAATAAGCATTTTACGCTTTCGAAGTGTCCGAGAATGCACTGATGATTGTGTAACCTACAATACTGTCATTATAATCACACTGCAGTATACTTATTGTATTCATTATTTTTATCTCTTGTTTCTGATATCTCAATTCATTATTTACAATCATTTTGCCAAAAATATTACTTTTCTGATAAAAATAGACAAAATTCAAAACCAAATAATCAATTAATAATAGAAGCAACAATTAATAATAGAAGCAAAAAAAAGGCTCACATTCTACTACTGTATTAGTGATCAATTTTGTTTGTACAATATGCATAATATTAGCTTATCATGATAATAAAGATCTTTCATCAAATCATTATTTTTTATATGTTTATTAGAACTACAATATATTTTGCTAACACTTAATATTAATTCTTTTGTAACTTTCAAACTTTGTAAGAAATTTTTTTTATATATTTATTAAAACCACAATATATTTTGTTTTTTTATATGTTTATTAAATATGTGTTTGTTAAAACCACGATACTTTTTTCATATGTTTATTATATGTTTATTAAAACCACAATATATTTTGCTAATACTTAATATTCATTCATTTGTAACTTTCAAACTTTGTTAATGAGTGATTTTTTTTTTAATTGCATATGTTTAATAAAATTTGTTACAATTCCTAAAGATGATTAAAGATAAATTTCATAATTTTTCACCTTTACGACAAATATTTCTGTGATATCACGCAAAATAATAGAATAATCAACTTTTTCAATTATAAATATCATTGTTACAATTAAATATCTACCAGTAATCGCTGAATAATTTAGTATTTTGATATGCATTTATTTCTTATCTTATATTAGTCTCTTCATACATATTCTACGATGCTGAATTATAGTTTTACGATATAAAATCATTGTAAGTTTACAGTAATCCATATACTGTGTACTATGAACAAGATTTACGATTTTGTACTACTATTTAGTTACGAATTATAATTTTGTGTTACATTTAAAAAATTACAATAGTGAATTGTCTTTTCGTAATGCTATCATTGATTCGAATCTTACGGTATACAGTAATAGTACAATTGTAAAATTATAGTGATCAATTACAGTTACATTAGTACTATCCATGAACTATTTGTTTGATATTTTATAACGTTAATCAAAAAATAACTAAATTATAAATTCTAACATCTTCTCGAAATTTATTTCTATCGACAATATCGAGCTGTTTGCCTTTATATCTGACCGCTACTGTTGGCACAGCACCATTCTTGATGTTACCACTCAATAAATGGCTGCGACGATTTTCACAATCATAATAACATGCAATTGCTGTGATTATAAGCAAAAGTATAACCAAAATTGCAAGCAATATCAAAACATACAATCTAAAATTGTTAATATTTTATTTATTAAAATTTGAAAATCTTGATAACACATACTTCTCAATTAAAATTCAATAATGAAAAATAAAACTTGATTAAAAGACAATGGAAACAAAAAGTGCAAAAAATGAGTAATCGATGATAATTTGTTGTATGTTTAAATGAATTAACTCGTATGTCGTCTAACAGTGAATATTAGAAGGAAATATTTCATATATTAATTAAAACTTTAAATAGGTTTTGCATGTCTTTAAGTGAACTCATTTCAAACCACAGCATCATAATTTTACAATCAAAACATCTATCCATTCATTCTGTAACAACTATTATCTTAATTTCAAATTTAATTTAATATATTATTCTTTTAATAAACTTTTCCTTTCCCAACATTTCACACTAATGAGTAATTGTGCTGATTAAACCCGGGAATACAATAAAATATTGTTTACAAAAAAAAAAAATAAAATATTAGAAATAATAATTTTACTGAACCTAAAATAGCCAAAAATTAAATCATTCTTGTGCTTTGCTGGTACAATAGCAACATTTGTCGATGTTATATTAACTTCCGTATCATTATTCCACATGGAATCATTGTAATCATTGATCCATGCAAACGGAATATACGTCGCTTTCTTTATCGCATTTGTAAGTAAACGTTGAGTAATACTTTGTCTTCTTGTTTCATGCTTGCTCAATTTTAAATTTGTTTTTGTAGGTGGCACTTCTCTGATACGTCGTATTTTCGGGTCAAAAATCTTCTTTTCCCATTCTGCGAATTCAAATTTAAAATTGAAAATTTTATCCAAAAACAAAAACATATTATCGTTTTTATTGAATTTTAAAAAAAAAACCCCATATAATTTTTTTTTTCTCTTGTTCTTGTTTTATTTTTGAAAATAAGAAAAAAACAATTTTATACCGAATATTGTTTAATTGATTTGAATATATTTGAAGTATTGCATTAAAGCATTTGAAAACAAATGATACGAATTTCATTATTGCCTCATTACATAAATATACTTTCATATCGTTGAAATATACAGTTAAATAAGAAATAAAGATCAAATTTTTTTAATTGATAACAAATGAAAATTTATTGAAATAATAATTAAACCTGACAAGAAATTCTGCATGAACGATCTATTATATTCATTATTATCAATTGTTAAGCATAATCGAATACACATGAATCGCTTTTGATCAATCATACCCGATATGTTCTTCGAAATATTCATTTCCACCATGCAACGAATTTCCATAATTATTTGATTTTTCGCTTCCTTTCGCACATTCCATGTTAATCGACAATAATTTTGGTCATAAAATCCGGTTACATGCATTTAAGTAACTTACATAAGTGTAAATGAATAACTGTTTTAAAATATAGACAATAAATATATATCATTTTAATAAATATGTCAAAGTTATATTTTAATAAATATGTTAAGGTTAAATAAGCGAATTAAAATTCAAGTAGCATTTAAATCCGATAATTTCAAAAACAAATTTTATTACACTATCTAATTAATTAATCAACGCTTTATATATCAAAAAAGAAAAGCAAACAATCTAATATTCTAAGTGCATTTACTACTAGTTCGAGATCTTCTAATTGACATTTAAAATTTGCACCTGAATAAACAACATCAATTAATATCCTCAGTAATTAATATTTCAGCTAGCAATAAATTCAGAAACAACTCTATTTCTGAATTTTAAATGTTAAATCTTTTAAATTAGAACTATTTACAAGCAACAAAATCTGTTTTGCTTTTCCTACAAATGACAAAGAGGAAATCAAAAGAGTGAATTGACAGATATCTATTTTCTTACACTTTCAAATAATTTATTTAAATTATATAGCAAAATATCAAATTTAAATGAGATGCACATAATTTCACATATAAAACATACAACAATAAAAATAATACTGTCACCTACAAATAAATATTGTTACAATTCTTTTCCTTTTAATTGTTAGCTATCAAAAAAAAAAAAAAAAAGATACCGAAAATAGAAGAAAAATGAGAATATTTTTGAAAATAGAAAATAAAAATACAAATTATACTGTATCAAACAATAAGTTATGCCAGTTGGTAAGAATATACGGTCTATAAGTTGCAAGTAGCATAGAAATCTCCATACGACATTTATTATCAATATTACGAATTATTAAATTGAGAAAAAGTTGATATCGTTGTGTGGACAATAATGCAACATGTAAACATTTCCGTAATATATAATGCACCTAAATGTATCAATCATTATGTTAAAGTAACTTTGAAATCTTCAAAAAAAACTTTGATAAATTCATTGTTTTATTTAATAAATGCTTTAAAACCATTATTGAAAGATGTAGCAAAATAATTCGCTATTTGTTCAAGAGTTTCTTTTTAAGCGAAAATTTTTTTTGCCACATTTTCAATTGAATCTTCTTTATAAGCTATTAAAATGTACATTTTTAAAATAACCCGAAAATTTACTCATGAATATGATGAATATTACTTCTATTCTTTGTTATCAAAAATTTTTACACATTCAATTAAGCAATGAAAACAATTTTCTTCCGAAATGAACTTTTTTTTTTTAATTAAAATTTTGAAACATTTATGCCAATTATTGTGTATCAAACAGAAATTAGCAAAAATAACAGAATGCAAAAAAGAAGGAAGAAATTTGAATAGTAAAAGGTCACTGATAACAGTAAACATTCAAAAAAATAAAAAAGAAACAAATTTTAATTAAGTAAGTTTAACGACTTAACAGTTCAATAATTTGATAGCAACAGCAATCGGATGATAACAATAAAAAAATTGAATAATAATAATTGCAATACTATTTAAATTATATCCGCAAAAAAAATTATATCCGCATTTTTATCAAATAAATGATATAAATAAAAATAAGAATTTTAAAAATTAAAGTTAAGCGATTTAGCCAACCTTCACTTGATCTGTATATGATTCATGAAACGTAAGCTGGAGAACATTACTATTAAAAAAACTGCCTGAATTCACAAATATAATCGAAATGCTTAATAATATAATATATTTCTGAAAGTGAAGAAGGCGAAGATTTAACAAAAAACAAAGGACGGAAGTTTTTAAAGCAATAAAAATTTTTTTTCTGGCAGAATAGTATTATTTGCTTGAAGTAAACAAACCATGAAGAATCAACAACAACAGCTGTAATTAATACACCGGCTGTGAACATCCCATAAAGCAAAAATTAAGTTAAAATGAAACTTATTTATGATTTATAAAATAAATTTTTTGATTTGGGATAGTTTGGTAATATGCAAATTAACTGATTTAATTGTAGAGGTAGAAACGTAAAAATTGAATAACGAATAAACAGATATGATTAAGTAGCTTCGCGAAGTTTACGTAACAACTAGAAATCAATCATTGATAAGTGTAATTTAATGGATTCATTAAAATGAACGGATCATTAAAGTTAATTTCGTCAGTCATTTTTGGTAATGTTATATGCAGCGAAGTAGTGAAATAGTATACTTCGCGGAAGATGAGAAGATAATTATGATGAGATAAATACAAACACCTGTCATATTTGGATTATAACTTGTCATCAATCTTCAAATGATCATTTTCTGAAATTATTGAAGCAATTTTTCGATCAAACAATACACTAAAAGAATATGTTTTAGCAGTTTTACAGACTGCTTCTATTTTAGAAATAGAATTTTATTAAAAATTAAGTAATAGCAAACGTCTGGAAAAATAAACTGCAAACATTACAAAAATAAGCTTTCTAAATTGATATCAAAAAAAAGTAACAACCCTAAACTAAAAATATAACTTTAAAATTTGAGAAAATAAATATTATGGGATCATAAGTTACATCGAATATCAAATCAAACGATGGAGAAATTTCTTGTAATGAAAAAAAATTTTACAACAATATTATGCTATTATTCTAAATGATAAATTTCAGATTTCAAATAAAAGTCCTCAGCAAAAAAATTCAATACGGAACATTTTGACTAGCATAATAAACAACTGATATATAACAAACAAGGCAAAGGTACAATATATTATTCTTATTTTGGGACAGTTGCAAAAATAATCAAATCTAATAATACTTTCAAATCCGATAACTTTAAATCAAATTTAGTAATGAAAAATTTAGTCAAATTTTTTCAGTAATTTCTAAGTTCACCAAACTCACTGCCTTTAATTTCCATATAATTTTTCACACTGAAATTTGTTAAAGAAGAATGCTATTTAAATGTATCAAACTGGAGCTTACAAAAAAAAAAAATGCATAAACAGATAAGCTCTTGAACGGAGATGATAACAAAATGCAACCAGTAAATATGATGTTATGAATTTCGTGATAATAAACAGACTGGAAAATATTTTACGTGTGTTTGCCACTGAGCAGAGATCTGGAAAAAACGTATTTCTGACCACACACAACCATCGATCGAAACTGAAAAATAAAACAAAAATGTTATGAAAGAAATATAATTTTTGGGATTGCATAAATTATTTCATTTAAACTGGGGAAATTAGTTTGCGATATTTATCGATGATTAAAATTGCTTCTTCAATTTTCTTACTAAAATTAAGTATTGAGACACAGATAAAAAGAGATGGACCTTAAATACTAGCATAACAATTTGAATTCGATTCTCATTTAAATCTTTTTTTAAGGTACAGTAATAATTTGAGCTCGTTTTCTAATACAGATGGTTATGATATGATCTATCAACATATTCCAAAACAAAGGCTAAATACTCATATTTATCAGCTTGGAAAGTATGAAGACGATAACAATTAATTTACTTGTAAGCGGATGTTTCCCACTGCAGATTAGACGTGCCACATTGCTGATACATTGCACTGCACTTTGACCTTCTGATTCATTTCGCTACAAATTGAAAGCAGTGAATTTCAAATCAAAACAGTCGTCTTCTTAAATTTTATATGCAAATAATTTTATACGTAAATAAAACTTTTGAAACCAATTTTCTTAGAATTATCCTCATGTTTGAATGAACTGTTGGAAACGTACTTGCACTTTCTTCATTCCAAATTTATGCAACATTTTATCGCGTCTTCGCTCCTTAACAAATTGAAAAGAAAGAAGAGCATTAAATGGTTTCCGAAATACTGCAAATGAACGAAATGCCGACCGAATCGAGCATTTCAAAAATTGAGGTTCACGTTTCACTGCTCCAGTGGCACTACTACCAATACCACTGCTTCCACCACCATCATTCTAAAATCAGTAGCCATTAAACTTCGAAACTACACAAAACAGATCAAATTCCATGATGAATAAAATAAATAGATAAGTACTGTACTTTAATAATATGAAAGTTCTAAAAACCAAGAACACAAGATTATCTTAATCCAAATAATCTTTTCGATTAAACTATTGTATATGCAAGTTTTACCTTCACATTTGTATACGAGAAAAGATATTCGAAAAAGCGAAGACAATCTTTTCACCTACATTTTGATTATTTGGTACCCAGTATTCGATTAGGAGATCCTGTGAATCAGATATTTTTATATTATGTGGACTTAACGGAGGAGATAGTTGTTGCACACCAAAAGCACCCTGCAATAATACAACAAATTATTAATAATCTAACCTAATTAATAATAAAATACTTAAATAATAACAATATTTGCATAATTGCAGTCGGAATTTAGTCCATACTGACAGATTTCAAAAACCAAATGTAAAAACTATTTTGTATAAAGTACCTGAGCTTCCTCGTTAAGCCGCACAGACATTGTACAACTTTCCATATCTTCTTCGAATTGTCCAACTCGAACTTCGGAAAGGAATGGAACGAACTGTGAACTTTCTTTTTCATCTGCTAAGCTATAATTGCGTAATGTGTAGGAAATAATTAGGTATTAGGAAACACATATCTAATAAACATCAAAGAAGTAGAAAAGATACTACCATTTGGTAGCTGCTTAAGATTGCTGGATATGAATCGTTAGTTGCTTTCAATCTTGTAGCTAATGATGACTTAATGAAAATACAATTCAATAGTTACTTGGGAAAGCGTAATGCAAGGAATGATCTACTAGTATTGGAAAATTAAGGAAAAAAAAGTCATATGACTGAAATACCTACGCTTTACTATGTAACTGTAACATTGCTTCACCAATTGGTAGCTTTCGAAATGTTCCCTCCGGCATATTTTGCAATTTTTCCGAAAATGCTTTTAATTCAGACAATAATGATTCATCAGGATTTTTCACAAAAAGTTCACTTAGTGTACATACACCACCAGATCCAGCTTTAAGCACTTTGCTCAGCGAACTAGAGGGTAATGTAACCAAGCAAAATCTGAAATAAGAAGAAATCTAAGAAGTGAAAAGTTATTATCAGAACTCAAGCTTTCTTTTGATTATGAAAAAACAAAAAAGCAAAAAAATGATTTACTTTATATATCTCATTAGAGAAAATAAGATGTTTCACCTCAGGAAATTGATCCATTCAGCCGATTTATCTTGCAACGATTCAACATAAGCACGAAGAACTAAGTTAACCAATTTTTCTGAACCAATTACACCAAGAACTGTACATGGTGGAGATGTGGATGAGCTGTTACAGCTTTAAAAAAAAAAATTATCTTAAATTTCAATTTTTCTAGGCTTTTTTATGAATTATAACAGTTTTCATATAAGAATCGATCAGAAAGCATATATCAATATAATTTTTAGTAAATGTTACAAATTTTATAGCATTTCATAGCATATGCAAAAAAAGTGCTCACAATTTTTGTATTTTCGCAACAATCGATGAGATCAATAAGCGGCAATCATTAAACGATGAGCAATCCAGTACCCGAAAAACGGAACCGAAAAATGATGGAATTTGAATATCAGAACTATCACATAACCATAAACGTTCACTAACATTCCACGACTCTTCTTCGTGTATGACAGCGGATAACTATAAAAAATAATTTTTAAATCCCGATTAGAGTAAACATTACTGTGTAATTAGAGTGAAATAATTTAATAAATATTTTGTCTTATTTGAAGTGTAGAATGTTTATTTAATCAGAAAGTTTCAAATAATTTACGGTTTTAGAATAAAGATCAACAAGAAACTTGAATATAATACTTAAGTCTTTCTGCAGCTGAGGAGACAATGAAATTATTGGTACTGCCTTATAAAATATGCCGTTTTTTTTAATCCAAAATTAAAGTTTAAAAATTATAGAAAAAATGAGCTGGTGATCATCAACCATTTACATATGATCGAAATGGAGACAATAAAAAAGAAGCAACTGCAAGGAATAATCCTAACACACATACACTAATCAATAAATAATTCTATCCCAACTCTTAAGTTTTAGTGCGATGTGATGAATTGAGATGAAATATGCAATCGCAATTTAGCTTAATTCCGGCAAATATAAAATAACTTTAGTTTAATTTCAACTAAAAAATAATATTTCAACTAAAACTAAAAAACTATAGTGTTATTTTTTTTTCAACTAAAAAAAGTAGTGTTATTTTAGCATGAGCGTAACATATTAAATGTGATAAAGTGAATAAAATCGACTTACTTTACTATGTTATATACGATTAGAACAGAAAGAAAATAATTTCACTTTTTTAAAATATGCAACAATTTACCCAATCAGTGACAGACGTCGTACGTACGGGATGCCAATGAAATTTTGCAACATTTCTTGTAGGATCGGAATTTGGCGAGGAAAGAGAAAATGAAACAGCAGAAACCGAGGCTGGTAAATTGGAACCGGTAAAATGAAGACCAGGAGCACTGCTCATAGTGGTAATACCTGGAACTGTTTCTAATGCTGCCAGAAACTTCTGATGATCTTTTTCAGTTGAGCCATATCTGTAACCAATAAATGTGATGTTCAAACAGAAAAAGATTGTCTGTTTGACAATCTCTAAACAAATTCTGGTAATAAAAGATAATATTTACCAAAAACTATTCAGATTAAAAAAAAGGGGATTCCTAAAATAAAAAAACAAAAATATGCTTCACTCCTTTTTTCCTCCCTATTTCTCCCTCAACTAAGTCAACTTAGCAAAATATGTCAAGCAAAAAGAAAATATCAGAAATTATATGTGTTAAGAAGAATGAACATAGCATTCAAAATCACAAAATTTTTCAACATGGATGATTGTCATGTTGATCAAGTTTCAGTTTGACAGAAGACAAGATTGATACTACAATAAAAAACAAGCATTCTAAATTTTAGAAAAATTCCATGCATTCTAAATTCAACTTTCCACTTACACGCCAGTTGATTGGACCGCCTGATTATCAACATCGGTGCTAACTTCTTCATCGCTATCTGTTTCTTCAGTATTGTCCTAAAACAAATTTTTCACAATGAAATAATGCAATGCTTTTAAAAAGAGATCAGATCAAAGATAATGTCTAAAGTATACCAATACTTTGTAATCGCTGATTGATGGCAACATTTCTCGTGATGCAAAGTAAGGTCGTAAACTTGGTCTTGGATTGCTTACTATACTCAAATTATCCATGACCATTTCTGGTCCCGAATCCGATAAATTATTCAATTCTTCAAATAGTTCCTCAAGCTCCTGTGCTGTCGGTGCTACACTACCGGTTCGTGATGCGGAATCTGAAAAAGTTACAGCTATCTGTTTAACTTATTAATCAGATAAAGTGTATGATGAAAATCATGATGAAAATGATGAAAATCATAATAAAAGTCCAATCGTTCCTGTTTTTTCCATGACTTATACCTAAAAAATGCGTGAAATGTCAATTTACAAATTGAATGTGGAGAAATAAGACTTACGAGTGCATAGAAATTAAGACATGAAAGGAATCAGAAATTTCAAAAAAAAAATCCATATAGAATATACTGAAATGTAATTATCTAACCTGCAGTTTCTTCTTCAGGAACTTTGAATCTTTTTAACAAAGATGAAAATTTTTGCTTCAAATTCTTCCGCGCGATTTTTCGTTCCTGTTTTTTCCGTGACTTATACCTAAAAAAATGCATGAACTGTCAATTTACAAATTGAATGTTGAGAAATAAGACTTACGAGTGCATAGAAATTACGGCATGAAAGGAATCAGCAATGCACAGAACACTCTGATAAAGAATCAAAAATGAAAAGCAATGGAAACATTGAAGAAAAAGTTAAAAATTTGATGTGTTAATGTTTCACCTCTGCTTTGGCATTGAATGACCTGAATCTTGCAATTCTTGCTCATCATTTGTTTCTTGCCCTTCCGATGAACTGTCATTATCATCCTCACTTTCTAATCCCTTTTCTTTAATCCTTCTTACACTCATTTCATTTTGAGTTTCAAATGCTTGACTTTGACAAGACCCAACTACAAGTCGTCCCACTGCTGCAAATGGTAGAATATCAAATAGTGAAAGCAATGATTAATTTAAACTGAGAATCCTTCGTAACCTCATTTTATTAACAACTCTCATCCGTGACTTAAATTTCGAAATTTCAATATTCGGAAATATGAAACATGACATAGGTGAAAGCAAAGATAGTTAGCCCTAAAGTTTCATTTTCCAATAAAAATCAAATCGACAAGATCAGTGTCATCGTTTAATGTAAGGTGATTTAATAATATTGTCCGTGTTCCAATTATATGATAACAAAAACCTGTTAATACTACGACACAAAACAAATATATAAATGTATAAATAATGTAAAAAAATAATGCAAAAAATTGAATTATTCCATGCCGCACAAATAAGTAAACATTGTGAATTTTGCTTACTCGATAAAACACCTGAAATTCTATTAATAATTATATCAATGCACAAATTAAGGTAACTTACGATTGATGTTTTGTACCTCATCTTTTTCCATAACCGGATCAAAAAGTACAATCTCATGAACAGAACAATTTTGCAGCACTTCTGATAAATTGATTGTACCTGCAAAATAGAATGAATTCAAAAAGTGGCATTTTTGAAGAAAACTTGAAAGAGAAATCTTTAAATTCATACTAAATAAGTGAAATTATGAAGAAATGACTGTAAAAGTCATATAAATGAATCATTGAAAAATTTCATCAAATAATGATGATTAGTATGCTATAGAAAAAGGTTTACCAACAGCAAGCGTTTTATAACCAAAAATTGGCCGGTTTTTATATCTTTTGCGTCTTTGAAGCAAAATATGTAAGATGTTTCTTTTTCTCTTTAAGAAATGCGGATACTAAAAAATAAATGCATCGTTGTGGCCATTATCAATCATCAATAAATCAAACAGAACACCATCACAAGAATAACATTGCATGTAAAGAAATAATATAGATATATATCGCAAACAAACAAAACACCACACGAAATGAAGCCATAAAAAATTGAAAATATATTTTAAAAAAAACGATGCCTTTCCATTAGAAATTGTTTGAATACAATTTTAAATAAATGAACTGAAAATAAAGACATCAACAAAACTAAGATTATACGATACTAAAATTTAAAACTTAATAAGGTACCTGTATTGTAAATGATAAATTTAAATCTATATCAACTCTGCCATTTCTAGATTGAATTAAAAAATCATTACTACGAAGAGATCGTTTCGAACCCTAAAATTATAAAATGCTCGCAGACTTATAGTGGATACATAATTGATGTACATTTCAACTTTTGCTAATTGAAAACACTTTTATTCAATTAGATTTTATCCAAAAAAAAGTACAACGTGCAATAAAAGTTTAATTTTTAAATTTTTCTTTATCAGACAATCACCTGCACCGCTGATGGTACATCAGCGAGAAAAAAATAAAATAATTCAGACGTCCAAATTTTAAAACTTACGTGTAATTTAACAGTGATGACAATCGTGGATTGATTTCCATGAAATGCATTAAGCACTAAACGAGTTAAAGCCATTGAAAACATGCTGAAAACATTCGCGAAATGTTGGTATCAACGAATATATGATGCTAACAATATTCTTTCTTAATAAAGATGAAAGATAAGTTAAATTTAAACTAATTCAAACTTTTTAATTAAAAATGAAAAGAAAAACATTGAATAAACATCAATGACTATTTATTCATTTCCATCAAGCATATACAACTGGAAAAAAAAAGAAAAAACCAACCGTTGTACGGCACAAGCAATTGTTCGATCTGTTTCCCAATTGGCAAATAATCGCATTGGTACCGTACGATTTGTAATAATATCCATAATGCTTAAATAGTTGAATGATTCAAATAAATGATCGACTGAATAAATATCAGCGATTATTTACTCATTTCCATCAAGCATATACAACTGGAAAAATTCAGGTGCTATTATAAAATAAAATGTTATTTAAGCATTAAATAAATGATCAACAGGCTGATAAGTAAATGGTAACTTTTCTCCTCTCAAATATCATATCAATCTAATATTTATTTAAGATATACTTTGCTAATTTGTTTTTCTTCTTGTCTGATCTAAAAGTTTCTCTTTTTTCTTTTTCTTTAATTCTTATCAATTTTAATATATCTCCTAAGAATTTTCTCCTGATTATTAATTCATCTCTTACTTCCTCTTTCACATATAAATATTTTGTTAACTTCTAAGTGCAATCTCTAAAATATGTCTTAGCAACTAATTAATAATTAATTTTTACGAGTTGTCGTAAAAGGAAAAATTCTACCTTTTTTTCATTAATTTTGTTTGAATAAAAATTCACAAAAAAACACTGTTTAATAGATAATAAACAAACATTATTTAATGTAGCAGCAAATGGAAAGATTAAATCCTGCAAAATGACAAATGGTTAGAGGAAAAAATATAATACATAGAGCACGAAAAAAGCCACGACAAATTAAAATTTAATCAAAACATTCATTTCTTTTCGCCATTTTCTCCAATTTTATAAAAAATTTTTCTCTCAAAATCATGTATATATAGGTTTAATTACGGGTTTATATAACAGTAACATTAATAAACGTAATAAAATAAACTGCACGTAAGACGCTTAAAAGCGTCTCACCTCTCCATCCTACTCAGCCAACACTTTTCATTATCTGAAATGAGAAAGGAAGGAAGAGAGAGGTGCGTGGGTGTTCATGATATGTAGGAGGTATCGGATGAAGGGTATCGTTACTGAACTTTAAATAAATATCACAGCTAAGCAACTTACCCTTTCTCTTTCTCTCTTCTCCATTCTCTCTGTCCTTCTCTTCTTTCCTCTCTTTCTTCTCTTCAATTTTTTTTTCTTTTCACCTTCTTTTATCTTCCATTTCTCGTTTTTTTTTTAATGCATTTCTTCTTTCATTACTTTTTTCCTTTTCTTCTCCCACCTTTCTTGGTTCCTTCCTTCACCTTTCCCTCTCTCTCTCTCTCTCTCTCTCTGTCTTTATTTCTCGTCCATTTTCTCTGCCTTTCTATCCCTTTTCCTCTTTCTTCTCTTCAATTTTTTTCTTTTTACCTTCTTTTATCTTCTATTTCTCTTTTTTTTATACATTTCTTCTTTCATTGCTTTTTCCTTTGTCTTCTCCCATCTCTCTTTGTTCCTCCCTTCACCTTTCCTTCTTTCTCTCTCTCTCCCTCTATTTCTCCATTTCTTTCCCTTTTTCTATCAGGGATTTCAAAAAAAAAAAAAAAAAAATTTTCCGGTTCTTGTGAGTTGATTAAAAAAAAAAAAAATTGGATGGAACTGCGAAACGACAAAAGATAATATTTTCTTTATTCTCAAATGTTTATTCCAATCATATAATATAAAATTTGAAACTAAAAAAAATGAATGAATTCAAGTCATTCTCATTTTATTTGGTTTTTCTTTTCTTTTTTCCTCTTTTTTCTCTTTGTTTCAAAAAAAAATCAAAAATTCAATGTATTAATTGATTAGAAAAGGATGATGCAAAAATTACACTTTAAATATTTGCAAATATTTTGGAAATTTTGAAAATTATTATGCGGAATGAAGTTGAATTTTTTCTATTGATTATTTAAAAAACATGAAATTGTAATATTGATGTTTCCTTTTTTTTTTCTTTTAAGTTTAGTTAAACATTTGGAAATTACGTATTTGTTGAAATAGGATAATTGTATTTCGCAATGAATAAGATAAATTGTTATTTAGCCATTCGGTTTGATTAAATTATCAACAAAGAAAAATTAAATGCAAATCGAGAAAGCGGTTCGTTAACATCGAGAAAGTAGTTCGAAATATTTTGATTACTGTTAAAAGGAGCAACGAATAAAATGCTATTGTTTATTACTGTTGTTACTGTTGATAGGTTGAAGATATTAAATTAAATTAATACAATTCAATATTTTCAACGTTGGCTATTTCCAATTTCATCAATTTAACTGTACAAAAATTTGAGCAATTAAACTTATCGTATTTTTACTTCATAAAGGTTTAATTATGATTATGTTTACCAAATAGCTTAAATGTCGTTTACACCGCTTGCGAAAGGATTGCTAGTAAAACAAATAATGTTGAAAAAGACAGATTTCAAAAATTTTAAACTTTGAAAAGGAACAGTAATAAATATAAATCGTATTAACCATTAATCAAAATTTAATTTTGTTTGCTAGAAATTTATCCTAATTAAGGATTGAAATTAAACTGCTAAATGCACTCTCTTAATACAGTCGATTCTCCGTGATTCTGTCATGCATATAAATGAAAATAACTGAAATAAAAAAAAAAAAACTATGATAATTAATAAGTGAAAATAATTTATTAGCTGTTAATGACTGATAAATTCATCATTAACAAATATGCAACACAAACGAAAAAGAAAGCAATGTTTTTTTTTTCTTTTTTTTTCCATTCATATCCATTTTAACATCATTTCTGAATGATATATTGCTCATATTTAGCTTCAATTTCTAATAATATAAAAATTTCCGTTTCAATTCAACATCAAATAATTATTATTTGATATCGAATTGAAATTCCGGTTAAAAATATAATAATAACATCTCATTTTTCATAGCATGCTTTTCTTCTATCCAATAAAGAATATTTGAATATACAATTGAAACTTTGATAAAATTCATTGGAAATTTAAAATTACTAAATGACAGGAAGATAAATTTTACCTACTGAATGTTATAAATAAAAATTGATCAAATGGCAGCAGCACTCATAGGAAGCTCTCATTTATTGCATTTAATAATTACTGAAGTGAAATCATATTTGTTTCGATGAAATCAGTTCAGTTGAAAATGAAAGTAAAGCATTGCTTGTTGCAAACAAATTTGCTGAGATAAATTAAAATGCAAATTTTAAATCAGTCAATAAATAGATTCATTTCTGTTTTCAAAAGATCAAGAAAATGAAAATTATAGCCAAAAAAAGTGGACAAAAAAAGTTGGGAAATGAGAAAAATTTTTAATTGAAAATCAAAAAAGTAATATTGAAATGACGCTTCTTTTCAGTTGGAATTTGGATATATCTAAGAAATTTCAATTAATTGAAATGCATTAATTATGAAACCATTGCAAGAAAAGGACAAAGGAAAAAAAGCTTTTTAAAATTTAAAACTTTTTTTTTAAATAAAATGGTGTTTTTTTTTTGCTATTTTCAAATAAAGCAATATTTTTTTATTCCACCGAAATATAAATGTTATAATCTTATTTTAAATCAATATTTTATGTTAAGAGAGCACAAATTTTCAATAATCTATTAATACATTTATAAAGAGTTTGAAAATTTTTTGAAACGAAATAAATCACTGAGAAAAACAACCGAAAGTAAAGCTGAAAAAAATAAATGAACAAAAATTATAAATTTTGGTAAACATATAAAATGAAATTAAATAATAATTGTAAACAAGTATGATCACAAACAATTAATTTGATGCAGGTCGAATCAATCTGTCTCTGCCATTGTCACCATAAACTGACTGATATCATATTTTCTTCCTATCGTTTATTTCTGTTTTCTTTTTAAAAAAATTCTCTTTGATTAGAATTGATTTGAATTACAGGTTCAAAGATTAAAAATATAAGAAAGAAAAAGGGAAGGAGAAAAACCAAGAGGAAAGGGAAAGACTAGAACTGTTTTGTTTAATTTAAAAAATTTTCAGTTTAATCGAAGAATATTGTGAGTTTAAAGGCAAACAATGAATTGAAAGTGAAAAAAAAAAGTATCTATTAATTGATCACGAAAAATTTTTTTAATTAAAGGAAAACTTGTTAGTTCAATGATGAAAAATGAAAAAAAAAAGAATTTTCAGCTTAACATTAGCATTAGCAACAAAAATTAACGCATGAATTGAAAATATTATTTTACCTAAATCAAGAAAATAATACCCAACACTAGCTTTCTAACCAACAAATTTGGTTTATTATCTAACAATATTGCACTGCTATTGATAAGCTAATGATAAGCAATAATTATCGCCAAAGAAGAACATTGTAATAGCTGTGCTTATTCTGCTTGAATTTCTTATTTCTAGGCTATTTAGCCTTTCATTCATTCAATTATAAAGTAATTCATGTGGAGAAAGAAAACGGAAATAAAGCTCAGAAAGAAAAACTTTTCCTTGCTTTTTTTTTCAAGAGCGAAATACATTTTATAATTCAAAATAATTAAATTTTGAAATTAATATAAAATTAAAACTAAAATAAAGTTAGAATTTATTTATAATCGTTCATATTTACATTATGTGTAAATATAATTGACAAAATTTTTATAACCTCAAAAATTTCGTGTTAATGTCCTTGACACGTATAATATTACTTATACATTTCGATGAAAATATAAATTTGCTATGGTCATCTTTCTTCTTTTCCATGTTTTGATTGATACTGATTGATTGCTTATGTGCTGCTTACGTGAAAAGTTAAAATTCACAACTAACAACAAATTTTAGTTGATTGAAATTACAACTGCAGTTGAAATCAAATATAATTATTTGCAGCTAACCGACACAGCATTTTAAAAGCTAATCATTGTTTTTGCCAAGAAAAGTTCCCTGTAGTTTCTCGCAAAAATTTTCTTTGTCAACGAAAACAAAATGATAGAGAAATGCAAAAAAAAAAAATTCAATCTTACCAATTTAAAATTTTCAATAATTACTGGAAAATTTGTACTTTAAAATTCGAAGTATTCTTGCAAAAATTGGGAAACCAGGTCAAGCATAGTAAATTACTAACAATACAGTTTGTCTTGCAAAAGTGTTAGTTCAAATATAACCCACAAATAAAACCAAATATCATCACTGTTATCGCATCGAAAAATGATAATTGATTGAATGAATTTCATTTCCAATTTTTTTCAGGACTGGCGGAAGATGTGAAATGATATTTGTTTGAGTAACTTTTTAATGATTTTCCCAAAGAAAAAAGAGCAATACAATGATGCAGAGCGATTTTTTTTTTTTTTTTTTAAAGTATAATCAAAACATAACCTTCCTTTTCTACTCTTCAAAAATGTTAATACAAATTCTAAACAAATTAAAATTAGAGAGCTCAATTTAATTAATAATTGGAAAATTTTGTAATGTTTAGCGTAGTTTAAGAGTTAAAATCTGATAGTAATACATAGAAGGTCAAATTAAGTGCATTTTATCGTTTTTCTACCACAATAGGGCCAATTTGTTTCCGTATAATAGCACTCAATCGCGAAAAATGCTACCATACAGTATTGCATTCTTTCAGTTCAAACAAAAAAAAAAAAGGAAAAAAAAAATGAAAAATTGAAATTTGCAATAATGCCAGTAAATGACAGTTAAATCCATACGAAGGAAAAATTTTTTCTCAAGAATTTGATGAGGAAAAAAATCGATAAATCTTTTAGTTTTAAATATTTCATTTTTAAATATTAATGTTGCAGTATTAAAAGCTTTTACATCGACCATATTGAAATCAGTGAAATCTATGTTGGAGGACTATTTTAGAATCATAAATTATACGTGTAATGCTTCGTTGCGCTTGTTTCACGTTTCGCGTGCATATTTCTTTTCTCATACGTATTTATTCATATATATGTATATATACATATATCATACGTGCATATATCCTTCTTTCCTTATACATATGCATTCATACATATATACGTCATACGTGCATATATCTTTTCGTACACATATTCATTCGTATACGTACGTCATACGTGCATACATTCTTCTTTCTTCATACGTATCCATTCACATGCATACACCATATTTGAAGTCCCACGCAATAATTTGTATTACAATTTGATGCTCAATTCGCACGTACATTCGCCTGTTGCAGGTCATCAAATTGTTACATAACTTTTTTATGCCTTTCACTTACGTCACAGTGAATAAAATCTAAAGAATACAAAACCTAAACGTGTACAGTCTAAAAAAAAATCTAAATGTATACAATGCTTAAGCGTTACTTATTTGTAATGGAAGAAGAAAAAAAACATATAAGTATGCACATACATACGTAAAAACAGATAAAAGTTTAAAATTTACTGTGGGAAATTGGAATTGCATAATGTCGTCGTTGAAAGTTAAGGAAGATTGCTGAGGGGGAGGGTGGAGGGGAAAGGTACATCATTTGATGATGTCGATGGTTGGAGTCACGTGGTGTGATTATAACTTTGAGAGTCGGATATATTGTTCACTGTTCTTGGTTTTTAGCTTTTGTCGTAACATTTTTGAAATTTTCATTCGAAAAATTG
>UPTC01001101.1:0-20364 GCA_900537255.1 Acanthocheilonema viteae
AACAAAGCAATACATAAATCAGGTTAGATTCCGGTCAAAAACAATAACTGGAATAATTCGTTTTAGAAAGCAATGCATGCATGTCCATACATTCCATTACCTTTGAAACCCAGTTCGAATCTTCCAGAAGCTGTAAAGTAAATGCTTATTTCCATGATACAAACTTAGACTTTTGAAATCTGAAGATGAAGAAAGCAGGATATGTTTAGTTACATTTTGCCACAGAAGCTGGTAAATTTTTTAATGCAATTAAATACAAAAAACTTGTAGCGAATTTAACAGGTTATACGAAGTTAACCGATAATACTTTAATTTGCGACAAACTCAAAACACCCAAAAAAAAATAAGAAACTGGGTCCAACGGTCACGTTTCCTATAAAACTGATTAAAAATGGTATATACTAGGATGATAGTTTAACATTCACACATTATGAATTTTGCGAAGCTTAAGAGTTCTAGAAAACAAAATTTAGAGGAAGTATTTACTGCTTTTTCAAACAATAGAGAGCACACAAGCTGCGAAAAATTTTGATAAGATACTTGTAAAAAAGTATTAGACTTCACAGAATAGTGATAGTCAAAAAAATTTTAAACCGCTAATAGTCAAGATGATAAAATAACCTCAATCACAGCTCTTGTTTTTTATCACATTGGCTTTGAGGAGAATGGCTGAAGTTCATTCAGATATGAAACAAGGAAACCGTATTGCACTTCATTAATTGGAAACTAGTGCCTCTCTATCTCATAAAACGGAGTATTGTCAATATCGTAATTGACTAAATGCTCCACGAAATGAATTGCGAAATCGAATTCTCTGCAATACGTACAAATATATGTAATATCATATCACTCATACTTAAATTATTATCGAAAGTGTTTCATCGTTACGAGGTTGTTAGATCTCCGAATTAATAGAAAATTGAACAGAAGACTGGCATGAAAGTTATTAATACAGATAATGTTCACTACGGAACTGTTCACAGTTAAGCACTGATTATTCAATGAAGAAACAATAATGCTCCCATCAATAATCTGACTGAGTACATGCTGAGTGAAAAAATATTAATCTGGATCACCACCCAAAACAGATAATGTAAGTAGAAAATGTGAAATATGACTTTAAATCTAATTCTTCAATGAATCAGTGTTCAGAATATATAACTATAAATAATTTTCAGTAAAACAAAACTTTGTTCAGCAAAAGACCAAAAATCATACCAAATAAAATTTTGCTTTGTAACAATTAACTAATAACATTTAGAAATTCCAATACTACTACTAATTTTTAATGATCCTAATCTTGTATCAGCTTAAGCTTGAATACGCAAGCTATGATACTGGCGATCATAGCTTGCGCATTCAAAATCGATGGTCACAAGATGTGATACGTTTGTTGATAATGGAGAACCCCACTTATGCTATTGATGAAGTGATAATATGACCGGAACTCGATCGCAGAATATATTACTTATAGAAGCTTTGTCTGTACGGTTTAACGATATTAGTGTCTTTTTATCTCAAGGTTCAAGTCAACTCAAAATAAAGTTTTTTGGTGAACGAGTAAATGCCAGATTTTCAGAGAGATCATAATATTTATTAATATAGGATACCTTCAAAAAATGTAACCCATACACAGATTATCATCGGTTCCGCAAGGAATGATGTTACCTTCCTGGAGATCACTATGGAAAAATGTGATAATGCTTTTACATTTGGTGACGAATTCTTTGTAAAGCTAAAAATATGAAAAGATTGTAATTTGAGCATATTATTTGTGCTTAAAATTCTATTTCAGTGCAAATTTATCGGTTTATTCGCTTTCCATGAAAGTCGTCGAGACTGCAACATCAAAAACAATACATAATAGAACCAAGCAGAATAATAGTGGTAAAAATTGTTGGTACTCAAAATCTAAGTGTCCGAATATACTATTCCAGTCGTCCACTACTAAACACTCCATACAATTTCGGGCCGAGGGGCGCCCTGACAGGAAAGTAAAGATGACCACTTCGTTACCATGTGATTTTCGGTTTCCAAATTAAAATAGATTTGTAGAAGTACTTTGTCTGATTCGTTGGAGAGCGGTGGATATGCATCTGGAAGATGATACAAAAACATTACTTTATTCATACCACCCACCAATTCAACGATTCCGAGATTTCTTTACACTTTCATGAGCATTCTTATTCTTAGTCAAAAATAAAATAAATGAAAAAATTCATTATGGAGATCAACAGAAAAGCCAGGATTACTTTAACTATTCTAGTTAAAGTTCTCAATCCCAACAGTCTTCCAAGCAACGAGAAACGTAGCACAAAACATATGAGCACGTTCCTTTAATTCAAATACAGTATTTGCATCTATATCCGGTTCTAATTCTGATAAACAATCTGCTTCATACCCTAAAAATTAAATAAATTTAGTACCAAGAATAACTCCCAAATAATACAGAAAATGTTTTAAAATAAGATTGAAATTCGATTTTCAGCAACAATGTGTTATCAAGATTTCTGGTATAAAAAGATGACTTGAAAGTTTTTTTTCGCTGTACTGAATATCACTGCGATGAAGAAAATGTTCAACTGCATTTTGCTATCTAAACAACAGTTGTAAAATCATGAATAATAAAAGACTTTTCTTCATTTTGAAAATAACGCAAATTCTTATACAGCGCCTTCAAAGCAAAACAAGGTACTTATCAAATGAAATAATTGTAAATACAATCCTCTTCATTGTCATTATGAAATTTTCTTTTTACTCCTTACAAATTTCAAATATCTAATCGCTTAAGCACAGAAAGCTTTCATAATTTTTACATTACAGAGAGAGCACAACTTGCGATATGTGCATTCAGGATAAACGAGTAAGTTTTAGCGAAATATATACTCAATTCCTTTATTGCCCGCCAGCCGCAAAGGGAAATCATTCAGCAATATAAACAATCTAGAACGGAAAAAATAGTACAACTATATTGAGAAAGATTAGTAATCTTCAAATATGGTTTAAATTTCACTAAAAAACTACGACTGTTACAACATCACTGATCCAAATGAACAGATTTGGCAATAACTTCGGGAAGATTATCGATGATGCATGGTATGAATATTGCTAAAAACATGGTAGGAGGGAAAAATGAGAAAGAAAGAGCTTACTATAATTATAAAATGAGGTCAACAGAATCAGTTTTCATTGTGCCACTACAATTCGAGCTTAGTTTTAATGTTCATTAATCGTCAGCACTGACTGCCTATTTTTTCACTATGTTTTTTAATCGATTTCAAAATTTGTTGATTTTTTGTAGATATTGTAATAAACTTATTTTTTTTTAGTTTAACTATTTACACACCGTCGTTTTGCATGACATAGGAGTAACATGAATAGAGATTTCAAGGAACAACTCAGATACCAGTGGGTCTGGGAAATTCAACTTTTACCAACTACTTCTAACACTAGCAATAAAGCTTAGAAGCAGTGAATTATGAAGTGATAATTAGACACCATCGCTCATTAGAAAAAATTCCAAAAAATGGTATTTGCAAAAACCTACCAAAACAGATGTTAACAAGAACTCGGTTTAGAAAGTGAGTAAAATAATGAATAAATAGTTTATAGGGAAAGCTGTCTTCATATATTTCGACTGTTAGCTAAACTAACAGCAAATGCATCTTGCGAAGACAATGCTTTCAATAATAGAAAAGTTTTGAAAAAGCAAAAAAAGAACTACTTATTGTATCTCTATCTCTCTCTCTCTTCAATTCGGCCCTTCTCTCCAAAATATTTATTATATTCTTAAGTCAGATGACTCTCGTGACATTTTAAAACTTTTTAGGCGCTAGCGTAATATTTCCATTAAAATGTGACTACAGAAAACAGAGAGTGTGAACAAATGTTCAATCAAGAAAATCAAAAAAAAAGTAAAATTCCTAACTAAATCTAACAAACCACATCAGCAATTTTGTTTCAACTGATTTTTGATATTGAATAATGCGATATGGTCTTTGAGATAGAATGGTCAGCATGCTGAGAAGTTTGGTCTTGGCTATCTAACTCATTCAGTAGCGCACAATCAAAACCGTCATACCCATACCCATTCACATAGCTAACCAAAGCGAATGTTGATCGCGGCAGATATTTATAGGTCCTCATTAACCATTTATTTAATCCATCTTTCATTATCTTCACATTAAAAAGCATAAGGCATAGTTTCAGACCTGAACAACAATACTGCCTAAAAATTAATTTTTCCTCGAAACATCTTTCGCATGTTGAGCAATCTAACCAGACAAGCAACAGTTAAAGATGATTAGAGTTTAAAATTTAAAGTAAGGCAATGAGAACAGGATGAGTACTGTGTTGATAAGTACCAGGCCGCTTTTGATGTAGCATTTATTGATGCAATGCCCAAGAATAGCACTATGGAAAAGTAAATGAAAGTCAGATTTGTGACGCCAATGAATTTAGAAGAAAATCAACGTTATAGAATGAGTTAGAGAAATGAAAAAATGTAATGGTAAAGTGCAATGCCATAGCAAAGAAACGATGGAAACGGATCGACATAATTATTATTTCGATTACATTAGTAGTTTTGATCAGAACAACTGGCACTTCGGTCACATTTCTGACGAACATTCCCAGTATGCATAGAATGTTCACTCTTCAGCACTCATCATTAGGTTTCTAATGAATGCTAATTTTGGAATATAACTGCCTGTAGAAAGTGCGGAAACTTCACTACCTCATTTCCAAAAACAGATCTGAAACACGAATGACATGGAAGTCACAATAACCTCAGATCCGCTCCCATCCTCTCACCTGTCAAATTACTAGTCATTACCCTGATGGGGAAAAGTGTTGGAGACGGCATTTTCACTGTGGCCCTATTGCGGTCGATGCATTCAGCATGGAGGTGATTGGTGAGGCTCAGTGAATGTCCGACGCTGGGTTGAGGAGTGTCGAAATTTGCTAAGGATGTGGCGGGATTCCTGGGAAACGGGGTATACTTCTTTGTTGTGCTTTGTGTTGAACTGTCAATTTTCGTCTTTTCTTTTTCTGCTCAGCTAGTCGCAGACCGTTATCAGATACACGGGACGCAGCGGCAATGATGTATACAGGAAGATCAAAAGTTTTCGAATATTATATCCCTTTTTCAAGTTTTCTCATGTTTACTGATATCCTGCTACGTTTTGCATGTTCTTCATTTCTTTTGGTGAAGTTGGCGAAAAACACTTCCGGAAAAGTCAAGAAAAAAATCGAAGGGAAAACCTGATAGCAGCAAAAACTTATGCACTCTCACATCTTTTGGCATCTGCGTCAAGGTCGTCCCATAATACATCATTAGCGCCGACATGAGAGAAGCAAGCTGCTGGCTGGTGCAAAATTCTGCTAGCCTACAATACATAACTAACAATTACCTCTTTAACTGTGTTGGAAAAATAGTTATTTCTCCTCAGTTTCAGTTATGATTTGTACATTTGATTGGTTTCCTACTCGGGAAAATTATATATTAGCGTAGAGAAAGCAATGAAGTGTTTAGAGATAAATTTCGTACATTGTTGGATAAACTGATCTGACATATTAGACATAAATTCGCTGTTTTCGAAATGTTGACTCGATAAAATAGAACAGTCAGGACCGGTTGGTATTCATTTTGTTATTTCTTGTTTTAAAGAAATAAAATTTTTTTTTTCAGAAATACTTACTTTCAGAAATAATAATAATCACAGGGTACCAAATCAATAAGTTGAAAATAAATTAAATAATCGGCGTTGACACATGGAGCTCCCGAACGGGACGTTTGGATCTGGGTTTTCGAAATGACCACGCATCCAAGTCCATCATTAAGTTGACTCCAATTTATAAGATGAAAACTGATACAGGGGCCTTATTGCATATTGCAGTGTGCTGCAGTATAATCACTGAGGCACTGTAAAGTTTCTGTTACATTCATAACACGGACAAGCTATCCAGCAGAAACCTACCCATTAAAAGAAAAGATCTATACAAATGAAGTACAGAAAGGACTGTTCTAATCCTATGTTTTTTCATTAGCCTCATCTTCACACATAATATTACCTTTAAAGCAATGTAATACGATTTTGCTGTATATGCGATATTATGCATTATTTGCTGTTGTCTAATAGAGTGTATGCTAAATCAGTAATTGACCGCTTATATTTTTGTGTTTTGTTTTTTTCTATCCTCTTATGTTTTTTTCAGAAACTGTAGGAGCCATTGATCGCTAAGTGAAAGCGATTACATGGGGAATAATCTTAGAGGAGGTTAGTTTCAGTTTTGATTTCATTTTGTTTTCTGTTCAGTAGTGAATCAGAGCAGTAAACAAACTAGCAATAGCTTTTTTTCTTTGTAAAGAGATTCATGATTAAAATAAAAAACAGCTGCGTTCTTCAATGTAACACATAGCCTTCATGCTTCAGTTTTTTTTACTTTGAGCGATTTTGGAAGATCATAAACCACTTCGTGATATTACTGTTAAAAGTCATTTTTCGCACTTTATGCATAAATAATCTCTTATATGCGTGATCAAAGAATTGGACCAATTGTAAATTAATTGAAAACCTTCTTGTTTTTTTCCACAAGTTCCATAACTGTCTTTAACCATGTATTTCATTTTTTTCCCTTGGTGAACTTTAATAATTTTAGGTTAAGTTTCCAAGTTTTTCAAAATCATTCTGTATTACATCTAATTATCAATCATACGAAAACCGAGACTGCCAAAGAAATTCAGGTGTAAGGGCTTCTCTAAACATTCCTTCACCGCATTGTGCTGAGAAAAGCAGAATAATTTCGTCCTTTGTTATTATTTTTATATAGATTGGAAGGCAAGGGAGAGGTTCTCATTGTCTTTGTTTTTTCTGAATTCAGTGGTCAGATTTTCTTGTAGGATTGAAATACTAGTTGTTGAGCAACAGAAAAGTGATTAAAATTAGAGTAGCAAAGTGGATTAAAATGAAAGCGAGATTTTTTATTTGTTTCTTTTCTGTCTTGATAAGAATGCTGCACCTGAAATCATTACTATCCGATTTCATGAATCGTTTTATGGAAGTAATCTTCAGTGCAAAGAACACAAGTTGGGGACATTAGGAGATGAAGACTTTTCACTATTCTCTGGCAGTTCTTACTGTAAAGTTAGCTAGTTTTAGAACCAAGTTACATTGTTTGCGAAAGTGATAGAAGTTGTTCTTATAAACGTTCTTTCAAATGCAACTCATTTGTTTCTGATCATACAATTCATTATCTCCTCATCTTCAAAGATTTTCCTTCAATTTCAGGTTGTATTTTTTCGGTCCGTAATCAAAAGGTAAGCAAAATATTAGTTTTCAAGCTGTTCCGGAATGGAGGATTTTTTCCTTTTAGAATTGTTTTGCTTGATAATGTGTATTTGTTGATAACAAATCTCGAAAGAGTGCTTAATAAAGCAATAATCACTCTTTTGTTTAGTTTATGAGGAAAATGTTAGCTTAAGCATCTTTTGCTACTCAATTCTATTCATTCTTATCGTTCTCATCTGCTTTGTCATCGTTATCAGAGGAACTAGGTGAGGTTGGGCGAAATTATCAGAGTAACAGAGGTGGTTTGTGGGCGTTTGTGATGTATCAAAATGAGGAGGGCATTCGCCTAGTGGACCTCTTTCCTCATCTCGTTTTCTTTGCTGTCTTCATTGCAAGAGATGTAACTCTTCCTGATAAAAGCTTTTCGTGCTGCTCAAAATACACGAACTGATCTAGGAACTGGTTGAGATGGGTCTCCCTGTTGACGTTGTCTCATTCAATGCTTTTTTGTGCCAACTTATGCTTCTTTTTACCAATGCTTATGTTTGTGTTTTTTCGTTCTCTTCATGTACTACTTATCATGTGTTGCAGAACCACTTATTCCTGCATCTTTTTTTACCGAACTTTGAAAGGTGTTAGAGGTCTCTTGCTTCACTTTGCAGTTTATCTGGCTTAACGTGCAGTATGTTGTATCACAATAGTCTTTTTGAAAGCTCTGCAAAAGTTATCTTCATTACCCCGTATTAGTATAACTTTTTTACGTCAATGGTTAAAAGTTGAAACTCAGTGTCCCTTCAATCATTTGAATGATAAACCAAAGTTCATTTCAAAAACCCTTCCAGATGCTATTTCTTATTTGTTTGTTGGACATTCTTCAGAGATGCTGATTTTAAACTGACGTGCTAGTTCCCTATTTCATAAGCTTTTGATGCTTAAAAATTGCGGTTGCTAGAAATTTTGAAATATAGAATGAAAATCTCGTGGTAAAAATCGATCTTGCAATACAATCATTGACATATTGGTATTATCATTTTTTGTTCTTTTCTGATTTTGTTCATAATTTTGTTCTTTTCTGACGCGAATTAAGCAAAATTTAATAACTTAGTATTGAATATATTTTAGATGTCCTCATCCTTGCTTCAAGTCCAGTTTAATATTCACATTAAAAGTGAATCATCAAAGAATTTTTTGATGAACTATGTTGATTCAGATCCTTAGCTTGAGTCAAGCCATTTTCTTCGGAGGTGTTATTATTCATTACAGCGTTAGGAAATATTCTTCACCTGTACTTTTTCTTAAAATGGGGTATCGGAATGGATGTAACTGGAAGAAGGAAATCGGTTGATTAAGCGGATCAATATTTTATTTCCTGCTTCTGCGGTGTCTGCATTTCCCTTTATAGGATGAATGCACAGTGCAAACACCATTTCTGAGTCTGCAGTTTTTTTCAGTACTAGTTTTTGTTCAGAACTAATGATGGTTCCTAAGGAATTGTTGCTTGCTTTTTTTTTCATTTTACAGTACTATAATATTATTTATTATATCACTGCAAGAAATTTAAGATAGAATTAAAAACTAGTGTAGGCATTGTTAGATAAAAATTAGTTGTTGTAAAGCATTATTTTATTCTTATTCTTTCAGTTTGAGTAAATACTACAATGCAGTAGTTGCCAAATATAGATTTCGATATGGCCGTCAACATATTTCGGGCAAAACATACAACAAACACCACTTCAAAAATTAAGCTTAATATGTTCCATGAAAAAAATCAAATAAGCAGTTAAGTAAACGTTTGAAGAGACACTTGATAAGTGGCAAACAGTTAATTGTTTTGGTTATGACTGAACGAAAACGGCAGCTTATATTTTTGTGCCTCTCCACTCGTATGGTTGTGTTTTTGCGAAGCGTTAAACCCCTCGCTGCGGATTTTTTTTTCGGGATACAAATGACTTCTGATCGAGACACTTTGCTAAAAAACGTGTCCAATGGTACGATATCCAGTGCTGGACCATCTGAGATCGTTGTATCAGAATCATTAGACGATACGACTCCAAGTGAATCTAATGAATTTGGAGACTGTGGAACTTTGAAAAGACTCTTCAAAAAGAGTGCTGACATTCGGAGTAAATTCAAAGGTGTGTACTGTTGTCCCCTTGTAAAGTTCACCAGTTAGGTCTCACATATATTTTCACTGTTTCTTCCATATTCCGCAACACTTCTTAGTTTTGAGATTTTATATTCTCGTGAATTTCATGTAGGGTATCGGTATCGATTAGGTGGCATGTTCTATTATTGACAAATTTTTGTTTCAGTCAAACCGCATGTTATGAAGTTTAATAGTTGCTGGACAAGTATATAATTAAAATACAAAATTGTTGGCTTGTTTTGCTAGCAATGCATTGATTTTTTGAAGATCTTGAGAAAAAGACATTGTTTTTCTCAATACATAAGCTTTCTCACCTGAACGTATGACAAAGGATTGGTTTTGCTGCCCATATGTTATGCCATTCTGCAGGCGTCGGATATGTGATCTGCAGTTGTGCATTGAGCATTAGATTAATTTTTGCGTATTAATGAATTAATAAAATATTTTCTGAAATATTTCATATGATTTTGGTATTTTCTTCAGCGATCAAATTTTCTCTTGCTTGTAGATATCCTTAGATGCCTTTCTCCCTGTTTCTATATCAAATTTTTTGCTGTTAAAAATTTTGCTAATTTATTGCCACTCGACATGCTTTGAGCCCAGATGTCCAGGTGACCAGCTATTTGTCGAGTGTCTTTTAAATGTTACTAAAGGTTACTGAAAATCTGGGGGCTGTTACTAAAGGCTACTGAAAATCGGTGAGTTTTTTCCTTCGTATAAAGGATGTCAAACGGGATCGATGCAGTGGGATACGAGACTTATTCGTGTTGTAGAATAAGGAAGAAATTAAGTTTAGTATTTAAGCTATAGTACAGAAGGCTAGTTCTTAGAGACGGTGATGAAATTTATGTAGTACTGATTATGAATAAACAATGGTATAAGGTTATTCTCATTCGGTGTGCCTATCCAACAAATAATAGTAGATACCAAGGTCGAATTCTGCCAACAATTGCTTGTTTCTTTCTAAATAAGTTGCTAAGTACGCATACAAAAACTGAGTCATAGTATTGTATTTGTTTCTGTAATTACGCAATATATATTTCATTTCCCAAATATATTTTTTGGGGTAGACCCATCTGAAGTGGATCCCTAAATATCTGCTATCATTAATAATCCGAACTGTGGACAATGGCTTTCTTAAATCAACTATGTTGTTGAAGCCTATTTGCAGCATTAAATTGCTGCAGGAAATATTTACATATGAAGAAAAAAAATGTTACTTTTCTTCTGAGGTAGTATCTTATGAGATTCGGCTTTTTTTTATATTGGTATTTCTTTAATACAAGTTTATTTCTCCCTTCATAAGAGACAGTTCTTGCTATGCAGAGAGCGACAGCTGGTAGCTTTTAGAAAAACCTTTATTAAATTCATTACAGTAAGTTGTCAAATATTGCTAAGAGTTGTAAAAGTCAGCGTTAAAAATTTTTTTCCCATGAAATTGAGATTAGTTGTGATAAACTTTTTATATTTTATAGCATGATCTTTAGCCAGAAGTTTAGTTATTAGGTTCATATATTTTAATGAGGTGTTGAAAATTTCGAAATATTCTTAAGATTGAAATATATTTGCAGAAAATTAGATGTTCAGAATACCGCACGAATCTATAAAACTGGTAACTACTGGGTACACAGAAAGAAATGGAACTAAATATGTTAGTTTCTATTGAATGCTTGAAAACCAATATAACTTTTTCTTTTTAGAATCAGTTCCTGATGACGGGTTGCAAATTGCCAATTACGATGAGAATACGGTGGTGAATCAAGGCACATCGGAATGGCCTCTGCCTCAGCTCACTTTTCATCATGTACATGGTTCTAATATACAAATTTTACGAGGAGGTCGAGTTGCAAGACGAAGAGAATCTTTCTGTAAAGGACTTGCCTTTAGCAGTCGGTAAAAAGTTTTTCAACTGTTCAACTAAGGACCAAAGAGAAAAACTCAGGATTGTAAGCAATGAAGTTCTTTCGTTATATCGACTACTGTTTGCAAATAAGTGATTATTTGACTAGGAGGGCGAGAAATGTGTCTTCTGCGTACGCGCAGTACAAGAATACTGAGAAAAACCGCAACTAATTTTTTTATTCTTATTTTTGTCAAAAAAGATCGTTTTTAAGGATGCCTTTATTTCGTTTCCCGATTCTACCAATGTATAGAATGGTTCGATGTTTAGATTAGATGCTAAATGAATGAATTCAATTTAATTTATGACACTGCATTTTCTTTTTTAAGCTGGAGTTATCTTGTGACTTGTACGTTTAAATAAGTCTCATCTATTATTGTTGGTGTACTATCTGAACATGCTGCTTCTCACCCTGCTTCAGTAGAACATAATTTCATGAAATTTTGTTTTCATAACAGTTAAAAATACTTTTAGCGGTCGTTTTTATAGAGTACAACGAGGCATATTGTCAGGCGAAAGCAGCATTTTTTTTTTTTTGAGATTTGAAAACCTTATCATTCCTTAAATATGTCGTGTGAAATTTAATATACTAGTATGTGTTGAAATCTTTTCTCACTTGAGTGTAAATGTTTGGGCCACTTTTTATTTAGGACAGCAGTAATCGAAGCAAATTTTGCAGGCCTATACAGATCGATGAAAATGTTTGCATTCGATTTGCTGAAGTAGTTTCAAATTGGTCTGGTGTTTTGCGCTTTGGTGTTACAAATGTTGATCCAGAAACTTTTCGTGGCATCGAATTACCGAAGTAAGAACTTCCTCTGGCTTTGTGTGGCACTTTGTGACTCCATTCTTCAATTTTACATTTGCTTATAGTACATAATTTCTAGGTTTGCATGTCCAGATTTAACGAGTAAAGAAGGCTATTGGGCAAAAGCGTTACCTGAACGTTACTCCGTTGCTGGATCAATTTTGCATTTTTATGTAAATGCTGAGGGTGAACTTTATTACGGAATAAATGGTGTTTTGAAAGGACAGTTTCTGAATGGAATCAATGTATTTTCCCCTTTATGGGTTATTGTTGATATATATGGAAATAGTTCCTCACTTGAATTCATTGGTAAATACTTTTTTATAGCGTGATTGCTGCACAAAATCTTTTTGAAAACATTGTTCCGTGGCGGGTCACTCTTGTCATTTGTATGATGAACTTGGCGGCGGTTCAGTTAGCTCAGCCAGTTGATCACTACTTTTGCCACTTTGTTCTTATTCGAAAATTAAGTCTTAAATTTGTTCGATTTCTCATGATTTTGATTAATGCAAGTTTAATATGAGCGCTGCATAATGTTTATTGGATTATTTAGTGATCTTTTTTTGAATATAATTGAACTTTATTTTGGTAAACTTCATTACTATTGGAAATTTATTGCAATCGACGGCGTGCATATCGTTACTTGCCCCGTGTTCAATTACTTTGCAGATCCGAATGAAGTCAGATTTCGGTCAGCGCGGTCAACAGTGAGTAGAAATCGTGCAAGTAGTCGCCCTTTTTCAGCAACATCAGCCTCACAAGCACAGATTGCAACAACGAGCACTGCGACACATCATCGACACCCTAGAAACAGTTCAAATTCGAGGCCAAATTTACCTCTTTCAAAATATCATGCAGGCAAGATCTGTGCATCGAACGAGATAGGTTTATACAAGTTCCATATTTCGTTGCAGTGGTATTAAAATGAACTTTTCAGGTATACAGTTTACACCGTTGACTTTTCATACTGTCCGTGGAAAGCATGTTGCTCTGACACATGCTTATACTGTTGCTGAAAGACACGCTGGTGAATATGCCTGTGGTTATGTTTTCACATCTAGACCTCTTGCGTTAAATGAAAAAATCGTGATTCAGGTCCCGTTTGAGATTGAAAAGTTATTTAGAATTTTTATTATAAATAAACAGTGCATGTTCGAGACATTAGGCAGGTTTTATTCATGCTTTGAGATTCTTGTTCATAGTCGTTTTTGCTTTCAGATACTGGATATAGAATCAGCTTATACTGGTAGCATGGCCTTCGGATTGACTTGCTGTGATCCGGTTAATTTACAAGGTTCGACACTTCCCGTTGATAGTGATGATCTTTTAGAAAGACCAGAATATTGGGTTGGTATCAAAGATGTAGCTGCACAACCTAAAATTAGTGATGAATTATCATTTTGGATTACTGAAAAAGGTATGTTTATTTTTTTTAAGCATTAAAATTTTTTTAAAGAATATGTTATTGAATTCCCATTTTGTTGTGATACTATTTAGGCGAAGTGTATTTTGCGAAAAACAATCTCGCATCTCGCGTAATCATTCATGTGGATACATCTGTGAGGCTGTGGGCATATTTTGATGTTTACGGCACGACTCAGAAAATACGCGTGCTAGGTAATTTTTGATTTCATGAAGATATTAGGATACTTTAGTGCTTTGTTCGTTATTAAAATTTTATTGAATTGATAGAAATTATAGTTAGTATCATTACAGAGTTATGATTTCAAATAATATGTATATATGATTATTAAGTAATACTTCATCATGATTACCGAAACCATCTACGTTACTGGCGAAGGTATAAACTTTTTGTTTCTGTATAGGAAGTGTTAAAGTAACAGCAGCGTCTCAAATGGCAACGCAACGTTTGCCTCCAACTCCAGCAATCACAAGAACCTCTCGTAGTTTGCTTGATTTATCTCCTGAAACAAGAGCAGATGCTAGGGGACTAAGCAGTGAATTGTAAGTTTTGTCAGATCACGAGATTTTCTCCAAATTATTAGTTATGAAATATTTCAAAAGCCAAAGAAGTACTTGTTGCCGTGAAAACTTGTATGTGGTAGCTTCATTTAATTATATGTTTCTCAGATCTGCTTTTCCAATAACGAGCACACATCTTGCACATGCTAATCATGAAGATTGTTCTCCTCTTTTATCCAGACGAACGCAGTCGGAAACTGGTGATAGTTTGAATGGAGTGTTTTTACATATGCCATGTTCTTCACGTAATCTTTTTAATTATTATTCTGAAGGTTTTTTGAGAGCGAAGTATTTTGATTACAAATGCAGGTAAAGAAAGATAGGTAAGTTGATACGAATGTAAATTTATCTGTGTTTAGAAGCAGAAAGGCGAGTACCTACTTCAACGTCTACTGTAGCTAGGCCTTCAAGACCGATATTCATGAATGGCGAACATTTGATCGACTTCTTGGAAAATTTAGATAACATTCATGGACTTCATGGTAACGAATCCAACATATCTCATCGATCACAATTTCCGCCGCCTTCGGTGCCGGCCAGGTACATTCTAATCGAGGATTATGCTTTTGTTTATTGGTTTGAAAGTATGTAGAAGTTAGGAGCTATAATTTTATGTATATGTTGAAGAGCATCCCCTGTGCGGCTTCTGCCGGGAAGGCCGCCTCTACATCCTTCACCACGTCTACCATTACCTGCACAAACAACAACTCATCTGCAACAATCCGGTGATGATGAGGGTGAAATTGGCGATGAATGTAGAATCTGTATGAACTCTAAAGTAAGTTTTCTTTTCTACGGAATTGCTAATGTTGATCTTGAGAGTGTCACATTAAAAAAAAACAATGGCCTCGGTGAATGCAAGTAGTGGTTTGGTATTTAGTTTTATTTGGGCCTATCGTTTCTTACGTTTGAAGGATTGCTTAAAAATTTGTCGGTTGTATGTTGGAGTCATTCATTTTTTTTTAATTTATTTGATTTATTATTTCAATTTGTTTGATTTCAGGTAAATTGTGTAATCTATACATGTGGGCATATGTCGATGTGTTTCGAATGTGCAACAGAAACGTGGCACTTAAATGGAGAGTGCCCAATATGTCGCAAGAAGATCGAGGATGTCATCAAAATTTACAAGTCATAACTTCGTCTCTATCGTATGGCTATCTTTCCTTTTAAATCTTTGGTTATTGTTGCATTTTTTCTTTCCCTCATCTATAAATCGCTCACTCGCTGAATCTTTCTAAAAAGTTCTCAATGTCTTTTATCAGTTTTTCTTTTTTAAGACCGGTCATTTTCTTCCGTTTCTGCGTTTCCTTGTACAATCTCGGTAGTTATCGAAACTTCACAGATTGGATAAAAAAAAAAGGAATCCAATTTTATCCACTGAATTTCAGAAACGGTTCCTTTTCAATTGCTTTGTCTTCTTCGCTTTTCTTCTGCTTCACTTCTTAAGTTATCGGAATACAATAAATTTATCTACTTAGGTTGTACAGTAGTTTTTCATAGTTATTAAATATTTTTGTTTCACAACATCATCTCATTGATTTCGCTGTTACAATAAGGACAGTGGATTATTCTCAAGTTAATTGGTTCCACATACGCACAAAAGCTTATGTTGCACTGTTTCAATTTTTAACTACTTGTTTATAAAATACCATTGGAATAGTAAATCTTACAGAGGTGAAAGTAAATGAAATGTGATTTGTAAATTTGTTTCCTGATTACTGTTAATATTTTAATATTTCACCATGCGAGTTATGATGGATTGTTGCAGATTATGGGAAACTACAGAGAGTTATCTTTATTATTCAGCCGTATCTTGGGTAACCCTCGATCAAATTTTTAAGTTATCAGATGTATTGTTCATTCTTTTTTTTATGGAATATCTCGAGTGCATAACATAATATTGCAAGCAAATCCCGGTATGTTTTAATGTTTTACTGTTGTATACTCATTATTTCCCTCGTCATTCTTTTATTTGTCAGCACGATTAAATTTCTTGTTGTATTTATCCATAAAATGTTTACTTTTACTTGTTGTATAAACATAGTTCTCCTTCACTCACAGTATGATTAATTAATTCGCGCAGTTCTTAGCTATCTTTTTGGATTAAGTGAATTTTATGATTTATTAATATGTTATTGAAATGTTCTGAGGCTCGATGATGTTTCATTGATGTGGTCAGATTAGTAGTATGTTGTTTAGAAATTTCGAACACAGTTGAAATTATTTGTGGATATATAATAGATACATCTGTGCCTGCTTCATTTACCTGACTTTGATCTGTGTGTTACCACTCACTGCGCTGATGGATGCTTGTGGAAACCCGTCTTGAGATATAATTTTTTTTGATTTAAGTTACAATTTGTTTCGGATGATACTTTCATATTTGTTTTGGATCTTTCAATTGAAAGTCTCTCTTTGTATTCGACGGCTTTCTACTGGGTCGATAGTTCGCTTTCATTTGAGTGTCTGTCCTTTGGTGCTAAATTTTTTAATTTGCTTTTGGCTCTAATTTTCACGTACATGTGCCTCTGCATGTACTTCTATGTCTGTTTTATGCAGTCGATTTTGCAATAGCATAGCATTGTTAATTCTGCTGTGTCGTAAATATTGCCACCATTTCTCCATACTTAATTGCTACCATTACAAAACGATAACATTTGGATAACTTATATTTTGTGTAAACATGAAATGTCTTCACTTCATGTCTATCTATTTTGAGATATCACTAATGTTATTAAAACGCATTATCACTGTTATTATTACCATCCTTCTTTGTCTGGAGCACATCACCTCAGCTAGATAAAAATGCCATTCAAGATGCATTGTTTTTGTCATCACGAAAAGTGAAAAATGAATATCTTCAATTTTGAACATTGTATAAGCATTACCAAATGTTACTTAAAGAAATAGAAACTGTCATACTTGTTTGAATCAGAATTTGTTCTCGTCGAATGGACAGAGTATTTCAGTTTTAGATAATATGCGAAGTTGCAGAAGTGCGACAATGTGTTTCCGAGTTTTGTACTTGATTTGTTCCTTGACCGGAGATGATACATTTTAATTTGTGGCACTGCACCGGTATGCACCATGAAGCATCAGTCTTCTTCTCGCATATATCGGTTTTGGATTATAATTTTTAGCGAAGTTGACTAGAGGAGAACTTATATGCAATTTTCAGTTTACAATGGGACATTCTTACCAAAGGGTTCAGCCAGTAAATAATTTTCGGACTGAAAATTGGTAGAATACCGGTTGCCAATATAGAATTAGGAAATAATGGAGTTGCAAAGTTTTAGGTAATTATTGTGCGAGATGAACAATTGAACTATAGATTTTCCACACTTTTAATTTCGTTCTTCAATCCTCCGAGTCCATTCATTAGACTGATATGGTTTTTTCAATCTCTACATCTGCAGATTCCCAACTTTTAATACGGGTGGTTTTTGGAGGTTCATGATATCTTGTCCTAGTTTTGCTTTGTATGTTTGTCACTTACACGGATACGTAGGAAATAAAGTTCCCATTTCTTAAAATATATAGCTTTGGAGTTTGGTCCATGGTCACACTTCGACCCTGTTTGGCTGTATTGTTATGTTCCTTCACTTCCAATTCAGCGAAAATGAATTTGGTGTCCTCAACAGAATGTGAAGTGCCATTCATGAAGAGTCCGTTTCGAGGTCGATAATAATGGATGAGGTAAAGTTGTCAAAACTGTAGATGTATGTCACTCTCCATGTACTAGGCTATTTGGGAGTTTTCGGAGACTGAAATAGGTTGCATACAGCAACTATATTTCTAAATAAATTTTTAAAAGCTCTGAATTACGGAAGATTTTTAAAACCTGCGGATTGCTTAACGTAAAAATGATCTGTGGTTCACCAAGTTTCTTTGAAAAATTTTTAATGAGTTAATAGTGGAAATCAAAATGTTGCACTTTTCATCAAATCCTAAAGAAGATTGTCGCCTTTGTGTAGATTAAACTGCGCCTGTCTCTGTCGATGGCCCTAATGTGATTCAAATTACCAAACAAAGGTAACTTTGCCGGAAATGTTGAGCATAACTGAATTCTTTACAGTTATTTAATTGCTTTTTTATGCTGAACCAATTTTAATTCATTTTATAAGTTTTTATTTAGGGAAGATATACTACTTGTAATATTCAGGAGAGTTGATTTCCTTCCAGTAAAATTTTTTTCAATGACTAAATTAACCTTGTTGAAAATCAACTATTGTTTGTGAGCAACGTAACGGATGCACATCTTTGGTAATATCCGACCGATCAATGGTCTTCTCAACTTTCATCTGATGTCACGTTTAATATCTTTTTTTTCATACATTTAATAATGCAATTAAAAAAGGAAAGAAGCTTCTGTACGGAGTGGAAGATAGGTTGTTGATTTATCGAATATTGCATTGCTTAATATTTCAAACCGTTTCTAATTCTTTGGAAAACATCCATAAATTAAATGATTAAATGAGCTAAAGGAAAACAAGATGAAGTTTACCTTCATTTGCATGTCAGGAACTCAATAGCTATGCGAGCACGCGGTCTTTATCACAAAATACATTTTCAAGACATGGTAATTTTCTCACAATTACAAACACTGTAGCAATATGAAGAGCATAATTGCGCAACTGCGCAGAGTTCTAATCCCTGTCAAGAATCCCTTTTCTGATCCCTGTCAAGAATAATGGAGCAATTATGTTGATGAGCGGGAAGTGATGTACAAGTGACATTAGTTCGTAGAGCAGTGAAGTCATGTTCTAGTATGAGACTTGTAGACTGTTCCCATTTATAATCTATAGGTAACAAAATGTCATTCTCTTAACTCATAATACACAACTACAAACAAACGCTTAATGTTGCGATCTCTCCCTTCTTTAAATTCATTTCTCTAAGCTTTCGTAAGCTCACAATGCAAAATGTGTGAGCAACTGGAAAGCTAAACTGCTAGCTGAAATTTAAAACGGTTGTTGGCATGGAGACATCCTAGTTTTATTTTAAATGCATCCTCACTTCTGTGGAAGTAAAGAGGTAGATGAAAAGAGCGTTTTATTTTAATTATTCTTTTACCATTTTCAGGCAGGCACTTTATTACTTAATTCTGGATTATGAATTTGGAAAAAGAGGAAGAAAAAAGAAGATAGGAGTAGATTTAAAGATTCATACAGTGACTTTCTGAGATTATTAGTGTGAATTAGGTCGGAGTTTCCATGTATTCCTTTACTTACCAGTTTTCAACTGCAGAAGTGGCTTCAACTATTTTATTTTTAGGCAATGAACAGGAAGAAGAACACTCTGAACTGCTCGCGTTTTGGTTTATATCATACCACAACAGAAACTTGTCCCTATGGATTTAACATATTGAGTGTAAATAATCCAGAAAACGATAGTAATGGTGGACCACTCCTGCTAAACGTTCGCTTTATTTCAAGCATTGAAGATCTGTCTCGGGAAGTCTGCAGGTCAACAGTATTATTTGTGATATTTTTACGTGAACACGAATTATAAGATATACTTCCTCTACTATCAAATTATCGGGAATTGTCTAAGAGATCTATAAAAAGTCGGGAAAGGATCAAGAAATAATGGAGTGCAGAGGACAAAAAAACCGTCTGATATATTACACGTCTTGCATCGTCTCAGTTTTGTGAATAGGAACAACCATCTGTGATACCGAGATGCACACAAAGTTTGTTTTAGAGTCCCTAAGCTAAGTTTGTCAAGTGATAAAAGTTTTGGCTCTTCCATTAGTCAAGCAAATCCAGCTAATGTGGTCAGTTTTTTAAAAATTTCTCGCTTGCAAATTTAAAATTCTCAATCGCTAGTATGAATCGATGTGAAATAATGAGCAATATAGTTTATCTATTGAACACTTATTTTATGTAGGTATGGTATTTTTTCTTGGAGACACAAAAACAAAGGTTGCAACTGCCGGTTCTCAAGTTTACTTCAGGAAAAAGAATATTGATAATAGATTTAGAGTTGTCAGCATCATTTGGATACAAATAGAGGGCAGTGAAGATATGCAAGGACCGTCTGCTATAATTCAGTCGAATTCTTCCAATTTTAACTCACTTTATACCGATATTAATGTTCGTCAGTTATTATCACAGAAAGATGCATTGCTTATCATAGTTTCTATCAGTGAAGCATTCAACATACACTTCGCTCATTTTCACACAGTATATTTGTCGGCTTTGGGTTACAAATTATTATAAAACTAATTAAAATT
>UPTC01001102.1:0-20325 GCA_900537255.1 Acanthocheilonema viteae
AGCATCTTAAAATGTATCGCTGATTTCTACTCCGTCCAGGTTGACAAATCCGCTTTTGAGGAAATTTTCCTGTCCATTCTGAAGATGACGGAGCAAATCTATTTATGCACATAACTTCTCAAACTTTTTCCATACGGTTAGCCAAAAATCCATCTGGTCAGTTCCCAACCTGACCTCACGTCAATCAATCTCCCATAGCGTCATCTCTCAGTACCTCCAACTTTCATGGATGAGATGTCGTTTTAATGTCGCCACAGGCAAGACAGTGTATTACTTTGATGAGTTTGGTTTGATGTTTCGTAATGCACGTTTGTTTAAAGGGATGGGGTGAAAAGAGAGAGGGAGTTTTCGGGTCTCGGGGAATCTCGGAGAAGTTAATTGGAACAGACTTTTACTTCAGTGATATTTTCAAGGAAGGACATAATTTCTCCATACTTTATTTGTAGTGAATAGAGAAGTGATTATGGATAAGGATTGAAATTGATTTACTCAGTGATAAATTTCCAGAAACACACTGTCCTTGTCACCATTTTTTCATCACACTTTAAAGTGATACCCATTTGAACGGGGAGGACGATTGCTGTTTTTTCCTCTTCCTCCTCTTCCCGTTTTTTCTCAGCTGTAATAAAATAGACTGCTTAGTGGCAATTACAATAGGCGACAAGTGTGACATCTGTAATTTTGTGCTTTTTTTGTTAAATTTATTCTAGCTTAGAAGCAAATGCCGGCAATTTACAATTTCAAAAAGATAACGGTGGTTCCGTCCGCTGCGGTAAGTAATTATTGTTAAGGTTTGAGTTGCAGTTATTTAAATGCCAGAATATTAGTATATTTTAGATATGCTATCGAAAAGGAAATAATTTTGCATGACGTTTGATTACATTCAAGACCACATTAGATTTGTTTTTCAGGATTTGAAGGAAATAGTTCTTTCTAAGACACAACGGAAAACACCAACCGTGGTTCGTCGTCATTTTGCAATCAGCCGGATCCGGTCATTTTATACACGAAAGATTAAATTTTTGCAACAAGTTTTGCATGATAAATTGACACAAATTATCGATGAATTTCCAAAAATGGAGGTAATTCCGTAGTTTTTTTCTTATCGCTCTGCTGATTTATTGTATCTTTTTTTGCTGATAATAGCTATAAATCTCCTTGCTAAATAAAGTGTTTGGATTGGTTAATGTGAATTGAAACAGAATGTAGAAATATTGGCTTTTGGATTTTTAGAGGATGCTTTTGAATATTTTGAATAGCCTTTCAGGAGGTTCATCCATTTTATGCCGATCTCATGAACATTTTATACGATAAGGACCACTACAAGATTGCTTTGGGACAAATGAACACTGCTCGTCATTTGATCGATGGGTAAATTTTAGCAGTTTTTATTTTCACTGCGTTGTCATTTATGTTGATTTGAATTTATTATAATAAAAAGGCATTTCAGTATTGCACGAGAATATGTTCGCCTAATGAAATATGGCGATTCATTATATCGGTGTAAAATGCTAAAACGAGCAGCACTTGGACGAATGGTAAAGCTACTAAAGCGCCAGAAATCAAGTTTTGATTATTTGGAGCAAGTGAGGCAGCATCTTTCTCGTTTACCAACAATTGATCCAAACACGAGGTATGTATAAAACAGTTATTTATTGATATACTTTCCGTAGCAATGATTAATAAACAAAAAAAAAATATTATTGGTGCCAAAGTGGGAAAAGTTTGCATTGTTAATGTGACATCGAATTTCAGGACATTAATACTTTGTGGTTTCCCAAATGTTGGTAAATCGTCATTGATGAATTTGTTAACTCGTGCTGACGTTGAAGTACAACCTTATGCATTCACCACTAAAGCTCTTTATATTGGACATCTTGATTATAAATATCTCCGTTGGCAGGCCAGTGCTAATTCTTTATTCCTAATTAGAGAATGTTTGATAGAAGTATAGGGAAAAAATTGTACTGTTTCGAAAGAAAATGTATGATATGTGTAAGTGTGAAATATATTTAGATTATTATAGTTTTAGGTTATTGATACACCTGGTATTTTGGATCAACCTTTAGAAGAGCGTAATACAATTGAGATGCAAGCGATCACTGCACTTGCACATTTACGTGCTGCAGTTTTGTTCATTATGGATATAAGTGAAACATGTGATCATACGATTGAAGAACAAGTAAGAAATCTGATTCGATATCGTATTTATACATTGCTTTTCAGGATTGTTAACTTTGATTGGGTTTTTTAGGTAGCACTGTTTGAAAGCATTCGTCCATTATTTGTAAAGAAACCAGTATTAATTGGCTTAAATAAGGTGGATATTGTAAAGCTTGATGAACTAAAGCTGGAGAAAATGGAGCAACTGAAAAGATTGGAAGACAGTTGTTTATCTATGTTTGAACTTAGCGCTGTTACACAAGAGGGAATAATGGATTTCAGAAATACGGTATTTTTTTTTACATTTTTATTATACCATTATCATATTTATCTAGCTAAATTAATTTCAGTAAGAGAAGTAATTGAAATTCCTACCAGAATTATAAAGTAATGATAGAATTGTAAAGTGAGCATAGGATAAACTAATGTAAGGCTATCATTACTCATCTAATGCAAAATATATTAGATGATATTAATGCTGAAAGTGAATTTGTTTTTAGTGTGTTAGCTTTGTATGCATCACTTTGCTTGTTTTCAACCAGCTATTTAGAGTTCTTTTGGTAAGAAATACAACTTGAATTGTCGAAGAAGTAAGAAAAAAGGACAATGTGCTTTTGTTTAAAAAAGAAAAAGATGTTTACCGTTTAGGCGTGCAATCATCTTTTGACACAACGTGTTGAAAACAAATTGCAGTCGAGGAAGTTAGCAGTTGAAGATGGTGTGTTAAACCGTGTGTTTGTTGCTTATCCTGTTCCAAGAGATGATAAAGTATGTTAATTTTTGTGGAATTTAAAAGTTTTTCTAGTTTGCTGTTATCTGCCACTATTGAATTTCAGGTACGTGCACCGTATGTACCGGAAGCAGTTATAAAGAAAAAGTTTTGGGGTAGTAATAATACCAATAACGAGAAAGTTGCGAGAATACGAAAGTTAGAGCGCCAAATTGAACTGGAAATGGAAGACGAATATATACTTGATTTGAAGAGTAAATTTTCTGTTTAAATCTGTTTTTTCACGATTCTTATATAGATTAATTTATATAGGTTACAAGACTAGGAACAAATATATAATTGCTTTTGCAGAACATTATTTACTGAAGAACGATGAAGAAAAATACGATGTTGTGCCCGAAATATGGGAAGGACATAATATTGCCGATTTTGTTGCATCGAATATCAAAGATATGTTAGAGTCAATCAAGAAAGAGGAAGAAGCAAAGATTCAAGCCGGGTATGAGATTTTTTTAATTTATTGAGGAATTTATATTTTTTGAAAATTTGCACAGCTTTTGTTGACGTTAGGGAATTTTTGCTATAGCTCTATAAGATGTAATATTTCAGATACTATGATGAAGATTTGATTTTGGATGATGATAAGACGAGAAAATTGCTTGAAAATGCCGAAAAAATCATGGAAAGAGAGAGTCGGCTGAAAATGGTAAAATGGAAAATGATAGAAAAGCTTATTTTATCTTTTATATCAATTCAATTACTTTATGATCTCTTTTCATACTTTAAGCACAGCTATTTAGACGGTTTATTTAAATCTCAAATTTACAGGCTTCACAAGTTAAAAAGAGCATTACGAAACCACGTTTAAGTCGTTCCGTGGTAAGAAAACGGAATAGAACTATGGCATGTTTTAAAGAACAGTTCCGGGATCTTGGTGTTGATATTGATCCATCACAGTTGAAGAACTTGGCTAAAGAACAACTGAAAGAGCCTACTGTCAAAAAAATACGGGTGGGAAAAAGTCCAAACCTGGTTGCTAGTCGACCGCCTAGTCGTGATATCCAGGGTATAAAGGATGACGAAGTTAGCATTTTTTTTTTTTTTTCATAGATCAGTGTGCATATAAAACAGTAGCAAGTTAAAAAAGAGCATTATCTGAGATATTCGGATATGCATCCTCGTTTCTATGAGAAGAAGATCTTTCCGATGATGTACGTCTGTGCTGTTGGTTGGTTATTTGGTGAGGAATTTTGCTAAGTTAATCAAATTTTAATTTAGATGCGAGAAATGACGAAGAAAGTTGGACGAAAGAAGCAGAGAAATTTGCAACACGAAGCAAGGAAAGGTGAAGCTGACAGGCATATCTTTGCCAAACGTCCGAAACACTTGTTTTGTGGCAAGCGTGGGCTCGGGAAAACAGATAGGCGGTAATCAGTGTACTGATCCGTTACTGTAATGATGACATACAACAATATCAGACAGTCCTATTTCGATGGATTTGAAATGATTTTGCTATTTATTGCACTCTTATAATATTTGGTATATAGTTAATTATTTGAAAATAAAGTTTGTTAATATATTGTATTTTCCTCACATTTGTATTTTATATGAATAGTACATTGAAGTACTTAATTTGGTCCCAGTTTTGATTATATCATTATTGTGAGTTAGTCATTTATTAACTTTGTTGGTACTCGTTAGTTTCGTTTTTAATGATAATAAATGTGCCTGATGATCGAAATTTACTCACTGCCATAGTCAATCCCATTGAAAAATGTCGAAATCAAAAGAGTGTTGAAGTTATTTGCGAGTGTTTTAGCCTTGTTCTGTTATACATGCACTTCGTTTTTACTTTTATTTTTCGAGATTTTGATGAGACAGAAGGAGAAATTGGAGGACAAGAACAATGCACTCTCCGCAAAACAAGGCGAAGTCGATTGCAGTGAAGAAGTAGAAACTCTGATGACAAAATCTGTTAGTTTTGTTCTTTCTTATTGTAATTGCAATGTGATGAATGAATGGAACGTTATATTTATTGGGTTGGTAATTATATTGGTTAATTAATTAGCCGTTTAGATGATGAATTGCGTGTGCTGCAGTTATGAAGGATAGCGTTTTTGGCTTGTATTTTTTTGAATGCTTTTAATAGTTGGTTGTTTTAGCCGAGAAAGCAGCGTCGTCCATGGCGAAATAAAGTTCGCAAGAAAGCTGCTAAGGAAGCGAAAAGAAAACTGAGGGAAGAAAAAGGTTGTTACATGTATATATAATGATCACCACGAGAACAGTAAATACACGATGCGAATTTCTTTTCTTTCTATTTACATTTTATAATTTGTTGTTTTAGATATTGAACATTCCATTCCCTTAAGTGATGTGCAAATGAGAAAAAAAAAGAAGAAAAGTAAAGTTAAGAAGACTAAATACCGTGACGGCCTAAGTGAAAATGGAGCATTGAATAGAGAAGAAATAATTGACGTAGAAGAAATGAATTCTTCGTTATTTCGATATATCAATGAGCAATTATATACTATGAGTGGTGCGGAAGCTATGGAACTGTTCCGGAAGGATCCGCAGTCTTTCGAATTGTACCATAAAGGATATCAGAAACAGGTTTGCTAATGGGAATTGTACAAACCAATGCATATGTGATTGTTCAAAGTGTAGTAAGAGGAAATTTTATTGTGTAATGATTTACCCATTTCTATTAAAAGCATGCTGACTTGTTTGAGCCCATTTACAATCAATCTAATGTGCAAATTAGTATAATCGATATTTTGAATCAAAGGCTTCTGATAAATGTTATGAAGATATCAGTGAATCGATGATATTTACAAAGAATAAACGTCGGATTATTATGCATGCTTAGAAAATGAAGGTAGTTAATTAAAAATGAAAATAATATTTTAGATTAATAATATAGTGTTTATAGGTAAAGAAATGGCCGTGTAATCCTGTTCATATCATTATTCAATGGATAAAATCGCTGAAACATGATGGTTTAATAATTGCTGATTTGGGCTGTGGAAGTGCAACGATTGCTGAGAAATTGTCACAAATAGCCACCGTACACTCTTTCGATTTGGTTGCCACGAATGATCGCATTACGGCGTGTGACATGTCAACGGTACACTTAATTAGTCTTAACGTTATGAGTAGCATAATTGGACTAGGGACATTTAATATTTCCTCATATTTTCTATTATTCCTATACTGTTATACATCTATAAATTCACTGTTAATCTCGTATGCATAACAGAGTTACTATTTTACTCATTTTGTATGGAGTTGTAAGCACACTATCCTCAACAAATACGGATTTCAAAAATCGACATTTTTTCTTTAATTTAAAGGTCATTCCAGTGATCATGAGAAGACTGGTAGAGGAAATCTTATGTCAAACTGCTTCGAGACGTAAAATATATTTTGTCTATCGAACGATTAACTATCAGCAGTGATTTTACAATTACGCCTTCAGTCATTGAGCATGAATTAGACTTACTTAACGGTGCATTTAATTTAACCTTTTTTTTTTCTAATTGAAGTATGTTTTTATATAGGTCCCGCTACACAATGAATCAGTGGATATTGTTGTTTTTTGTCTTTCATTGATGGGAACCAATCTGAACGAATATTTAAGGGAAGCGAATCGAATATTGAAGAAAGGGTTTGTTATCACTTCATATATTATTAAATAATGACATGGAAGTATTGTACTTATTAGTTCTTGAAATTAATCAATTTAATTTTATTGGACCCAATTTATGCTTATCTTCAGTGGTTTTTTGAAAATAGCCGAAGTTGCCAGTCGATTCATAAGTGTAAAACAGTTCGTGCATGCCATAACAAAAATGGGATTTGATATGACTGGAAAGGTTCGTTGATTTTGGTCCGGAATTATAGAAAGGAGTACACATTCAGATGGTTATCTTATCATTTATTAAAAAGTTTATAGATGATAAAAGATGGTGGTTATTTTGTTGTTTTGGAATTTATCAAAACTGGTAAAGTGATGCAGAAACGACCTATTGGGTTGAAATTGAAGCCTTGTTTGTATAAAAAGCGATAACTCCTCAAATCGTATGTTGATCGTTATAACACATTATGTCAAGGTTCTTTGTTCAATTTTGTTTAGAGTTCATCATAAGACAGGATATTCTGTTAGGAAGTTTTGAGGTGCTTTTAATATATCGTTGAATTGGTAAATGGTTTAACTTTATGTTGTACCACAGTGCAGTCTAAAACTTATCCAGTATGCCTTGTGTAACAAGTGAAAGTTGTTGCATTATAAAATTTTACTTGGCTATTATCATTCCATGGCTTTTAGTAGCACTGAATGTTTTTCATTTTTTATCAGTAAGAAATCTTTCGGAAAAGTGAGTTTCTTTCCTCATTGAGAATAATAAGCGATTTTTATTTTTGGCTGCTTTTTCCGTAATAGAAAGCATATTTCTCCACAGGAGTTCTGTGGAAAAATATGCTTAAAGTAAAGGGTTCCTGCAAAATGGATGGAAGAGTTTCAATAATAAAACTGTTAAACAATCACACGGACATGCTTATTTCGGTTGAAAGGATTCTAGTATCACTCATGAAGTTACTCACCGCACATTCTTACCATCCCGATAGATGTATGGTTTAACTGGAATTTTTTTAAAATGAATTGTAAAATTGAATGGAATTTTTTTAATCGCAAGGGATATGCCTGGCGTGACATAACGGAGTACATTCACCCAAAGCATTTCGTGTACATTATTTACCTCGGAGAACCAAAATATGGTTGGCCATTTGGTTTTCCAGTTTGTTGGCAATTTTTTCATTTATTTCAATCACAAAATTGTACGATTTTCGTCTTCCAACGAAAGATTTGTTAGTTTTAACAGCTACAACGGTGATTTTCCTTAGTGAAGGGCGCAACGTTTTATGAAAAATTTATTGTTAAAAAACTGACGAATACAAAATGCGAACATGTGTTGAAGAGACACATCGATATCTGTCACATATCATAAGAAATATAGTGGACACTGTCCGCAGAAGCGGTGAAATTCGAGAACTGCTAAACGTCGATCATCTTTAGTAAAATAATGCATGAATAGGTGTTAGGTACTGTTCGATAAGCTAACTTATATATTTTAATTTTCATATTCAATTGGCTGATCGTTTGAAATCAGTGTCTTTTCAAATCGAAATGGTCACACTATTATCGAAGCTTCTTCACATTAACGCATATTTTTTTGATTAATCGTCCGTGGCCATTCAAAATTCGAAAAGTGAAAGTGACTTCACTAAGCAATATTTTTTATTTTTCACATTGTAGATTCTTCATTTTTCTTTTACAGTTGAGTATTCTACATTGCCTGTCCACTTACGCTGATTGGACTTGTCAATTTTCTAAAATCTTTTCAAGCTATTCAAATTTTCATTGCTTAGTTTGCTAAAAAGAGTCGTGCTATATTCTCATTTGTTGCTTTCTATTAATAGTAATTGATCGATTGATAATACTGTTAGAAGAGGAATATCATTTAAAGATATTATTCACTGTTTATCGTTGATGCAAAAGTCATTCATATATAGCATGAATGACCTTTTTGCCGACGATAAACTGTATAGCAAATCATTTTTTGTGTAATTATTTAAGTATAATTGCAAAATAATTTTTTTTGCAGCAAAGGAAAGTATGTGCGACATGTAAATTTGATACATTTACACAGGCAAAGATCGTTGAATTTAGAGAGTGAATTATTTGAGGATGGGAATTAAAACAATGGAAAATTTAAAAAGTAACGATCATATAATGTTCCACATCATATAATGGATGATCGACCCATCCTTTCTGTTTATATCAGCAATTTCAAAGATGCTTATGATAAGAAGGAAGATAGAATCAAGAGAGAGATTATGTTTTGGTAGATTGTTTGAAGGATAATGAAAATTGATACAAAGGTTCAAAATTCAAGGAAAGGCACATTTAAGTGTGTAATGCAATCCATTTCTCCTTTATTGCCCTCTTCGCTTCTCATTTTCCAATTTTCGTGCTCCGAACTCCTCGAAGTGAGCACCGCTGATTGGCTAACTATGTAAATACACTTCAGTACCGTAACATCTATTCGCATTACCTCGGAAGCCATTAGAACCCGTTTTCCTCTCACTCTCTTTGACACACTATTTCCTGATGTCCCTCATGAAGAAGAGGACTAAAAAATCACTTCAAGGTAGAAATTAGCCGCGTGAGAATCTTTTAAAGGCACGAAGCGCGCCTCTCATCACTTGCATCAATTGGATTCAATGATTTCAATCATCGAACTCCCCATTAATGGCTATATATCATCAGCATCATCAACCGACAAATTTAATCCAAAATCCGGCTCAACAACCTCATCGTTGGTCTGCTCATTATCCGGAGTCTTGCATGTCCAGAAAACCGGAGTTGCATGCAGTAAATCAAAGGAATAACTCAGTATCAGTACCTAGTACCCGAATGCCAACGTTCGGATTCCCGTGGAGTTTACCGACAGCGAACAGCACGACGTTTTCATCATTGCCAACAATTCCAAACGTACCATCTTCCGTGTTCCCAACACCGAACTTCTCGTTGGAACAACTAACCTCGACGGATGGTATGCAGTATTTGGGTTTCTCTGAACGTTTACCATCCACTACTGTCGTACCGCAATTTGCACTTTATACATATTTAAGTAAGTGTTCATCACTAATCTATAACTTTATGAATTATCGATTGGTTTACTTAACCGTCAGCGTGAAATTTCGAAAAGGAAACGGTTTGGGAATGATTCACTGTTACGTTAGAGTTTCAAGTAACTTAGTGAATATTAAGATATGATTTTCTAATTCCAATTCCATATAAAACATTTATAAAAAAAGCTTGAACAGCACTTACTTCCGTCAATGTATTTCAATTTGCTGAATTTGAACTGAGTAAAAATTTTAAAAATTTTGTACCGTACAAATCCAGACATGCACACTGACTCGCGATTCGATTTGATAGCTAACCCTTGCGACAGCAATGGCGACCCAAAATTTTCTGTACGGCTCCGATCGCAGCAGACGCGACGAAAGCCTCGCATTTTATTTACCCAATCTCAGGTGGGTCTCATAAATTGTTGATTTTGTGTGTATTATTTATTCTATGAATGCATACGTACACACCTGCGTTATCGACAGAAAGTAATTTTTGACTTATTTAGCAATTGATAGGCCAGATGAAACAGAACAGGTCAAAAGCCCTTCCTTCCTCTACCGGCAAATGACGGAGATGAGCAATTGAATTTCAGGTGAGTGAGCTGGAAGAGCGTTTCAAATTGCAGCGATACGTGAATGCAGCAGAACGAGAACGACTGGCAGTGACATTGGGACTTACTCCCACACAAGTCAAAATTTGGTTCCAAAATCGACGCTACAAATGTAAACGGATGGAACTGGACCGGACGTTACAATTTTCATCCCATTTAATTCTAAGTCACAGTTCGTCCGCTTTTATACGTTCAGTACAGTCAACTGTGCTCTGATCAATCCTTTTTCCAATCTTGTTCTTCACTTATTTAAATATAAGTTTTGGTTTGGCATTGAACTCCTTATCCTGTCAGGCCAAGATGACTCCCGACGCAGATGCATTCTAAGTCACAGTTTCGCTCTCATTTCACCACCGGTTTCTCCCGATATCGCTATCTACAGAACTTCTCTTATGTCGAAATCATTTACACATTATTCCTATTGTGTTTTGGAAAATTTCAGTGAAATAAAACTTTTTCGGAGAGAAGAAAGAAGGATGAAGTGATAAGAATGAAAACTGAGTTTATAATAAGCCAAATGACAGCAATTTGATTATTTTTATCATTTGTCGTAGTTTATTTGCAAATTGAATCCGTAATCAATGCATAATATAGGGGTCATTTGAAAATAGTTGAATTAATATTTTGCTACCCTCGGCTATTAAATTCAAAAAGGCCGAGTATTTATTGACATATCTATTACTGCAAATAACACCGCCGCGCACATTTTTATAACGAAAGTTAAAATATTTTGTCGAAAGGTTTTTCAAACCTTTTAGAAAGGAAATACAATTTTATGTATTTTAAAACACTTTTCGCAGCTGTTAATATAACTTCGACTGACTCAACTTCTGTAATTAACTGACACATATTAATTAGGAAATTTATAAAACGATCCTGTTTGTTACCCTTAAATAATTTCTGTTTATCCACTGGGAAATTGGATCGAAGCACTTTTTTATGCGATAAAACGCACTGCAGACTTTGGAACTGTTGTCAAGCGAAAGCTGCTATTAACTTGCATTTTATTTGTTAAGCCTTGAACTTTTTTAGAGACACATTTCTAGACGCATGAAATAACTGTAAAAATAATGAATATCAAACCACACAGCACCAGATAGATGTAGTTCGATATGAATGAAATATTTCTATGGGCTAGTCGGGACACGCTATTGCAAAGTGAGTGTTTATCCATGTGATATGATACAAGGCGGTTTTGGTCGCGGTTCGGTAGATATTGAGTGTGGAGGGAAGGAGAGGAGGAACATAGATTGGTGGATAGTGGATATGAAAGGGGTGAGAGGATGTGCTAGTTTCCGTGTACCCTTACTGTGCTACAGATTGCAAGCAAAAGAGGATTGATATTAGTGAAGAGATGCCAGGATTGGTACGAAAGTTGGAGACGAAATAGCGTTAGCTAATGAAGAAATACTAAGAAATGAATAGCAAAGACATTGAATAGGAAATTTTGTGAACATCAGATAGTTTTTGAAATTGCTTTACTTACTTTCATCTTGTGTTAGTGTAGAGATTGGCGATATGATGGAAGAGACAAAAGGAGAAGAAATCCTCTGGAACAGTGGAGTGAGACAGTGGGGTCGCTGTTACTTTTCAATGAACTCCAACCTCTCAGGTCAGAAAATGTTGACTGGCTATGTCCCTGCATTCCCATGTGTTCGAAATTATGCTATCTTTTCGTCGCTTGCTTAAACCAAACTGCACACTGTTCTCTAGGCCTTAAACAGCTTCTTTCCAGAAATGGGAACAAGGTACAGTGGCGGCCGTGATGGGCGTGGTCAACGTGGTGCAGCGTATAACGCTAATGGTAGGCAGTCCAGGCCTGTTCAACGACTGTCGTTTCGACGTGAAAATAGTGGTGATCCAGATGCAAATCTATCCTCTTTTTACAGGTTAAATATGGTATTTTATGTTAAAAGATAAAGCAAGAAATAACCTTTCTTGGACTTTATTTTTCCACGATGAGATGGTGACTTGTATGTGTATATGACTTCCGATCGAATTCGTATTGTAAATTAATTTTGGTCCTATATTGAATTTCATTTCTAATTAAGGAGGCGTATTGTAACGAATAGGACTAAGGTTGATGGCGTAGCCAATTTACCTTAAAGATTCACTGACGACAAATTATTAGTCCAAGCACCAAAATTCCTTCAAAATAGCAGGATGTGTTCGTGCGTTTTTTACTTTTCACAGTATGATTTCGGAACATTCAGCTTTATTTCATCTTTGATAGCTTAATAAATTCCAGCCGCCTTTGTTGAACAATATTTGCATTATGAAATTAATTTTGTAAATCAGGTATGTTGCATATATTTGTTTTTCTCTTTGATCTAGAGACCGATTTGGTAGTCATTCCCCGGAAGAGTATATGAATCTTCGTTTTTCGCATTTTGACAACAAAATTACTAAGGACGAAATTAAAGATATCTTGGAACGTGAATTCCGTCGATATGCTCCATTTGAGGTGAACGATCCTTTGAATATATGCTTACTTCATTAACTTGCCAAAAACTGGATGGGATCTTTATTAGTTATATTTGTACATGTACTTATATGTATTTAGAAGTAGTTAGATATCACTGTGTTCCTTTTCAATTTTATGTCCTTAAATGCAAACTAATTTGTAGATAAAAATAGTGCGTAATCCTGGTGACGAGCAGCGCCTTGCTTACGTAAATTTCGAGCGTCCAGAGGCGGCGCGAACAATTCGACATACGATGTTACCAAGGTTGCAGAAATTACTTGGAAAGAGACTTCATCTTGATCCTGCAGGAATAATCAGAGATCAAGAAGGAAAGTATATTCCTGATAGATATAATCGAGCATTGCAAGCTGAACGTGAGCGTGAACGAAAGGATCCTCTAAGAAGGTAATAAGCTTCTTGACAGGATTTGTTTAATAATTGATTATGTAAAGAAATGCTGTCTTTAGGAAATCTCCAAACAGACGTCGTGAAGATGGGGGAACATGGAATTTGAAAGAAGATGACAGTGATGCAACAAGAACACTTTTTGTGGGAAATATGCCAGCAGATATACGGGAGTCAGAAATTCGTCGTGTTTTTGAGAAATATGGAAAAGTTGAAGATGTTGATATCAAAACACCTCCAGAAACTAATGCTGCATATGCTTTCGTTCTTTTCCAAGTGGGTTTTTGCGAGAAACTGAGGCTTATTCTTTCATATTTATTATTCTTTATGTGAATACATTTTGTAAATGCTTTTAGGGATTATGAAAATAGTAGCTGGCTTTAGAAAGTAGTACTTAGTTATTTGATAAATGGTATTTAGGATTTCAAAAAAAAGATTGGTGCGGTCATGCACTAGTTGGATGATGAAGCAGTTATATTAATTATGTGAATCATAGCTTTGGTGTTTTTGCAGACTTTGGAACAGTCTATGAATGCAAAAGCCAATGAACATGACCGTCCAATACGGGCAGGAACAACTCGTTGTAAAATCGGATATGGCAAATCACAGCCATCAAACCGTTTATGGATCGGTGGGCTAGGACCTTGGACATCTGCAGAATACTTGGCTAAGGCACTTTTTTCAGTTTCCGTTTTCAAAATTAATGACATTTTAAATAGTCTCGGTAATTCTTAACTGGATTTTTTGCACCTTTATGTAATGGATGAATTTCAAATGCCCTAGCCATGCGTTAAATGCTATAGCATTTCGTCCTTTGAATATTCGGGTTTTATAGACCATTGCCAACTTTAGTTATAAATGGGTTCAGAAGAAGTTGTGAAATGATTCTAGTTTTGTAGGAATTTGATCGATATGGGCTTATTGATCGGTTAGACTATGAAGAAGGTGCTGACTTTGCATATATACGATTTACGGATCAGAATGCAGCAATGGACGCTTGCCGTGCCATGAAAGGTTTCCCATTGGGTGGAAGAGACCGATGCATTATCGTTGACTTCGCCAAGTTCGTCATTTCTTATATTTCTTTGGGTCCTATATTTCAATAAATGAGGATTCGTAATTATGCGTGAATATTTGAATATGAAGTTGCTCTTTGTAGAGATGACCAAAAAGAAGACCGAAAAAGGCGACGGAGTACGTCTGCCGGGTCGAGAAAGCGTAACAAAGGTCCACGTACGCCACCTGAAAGTCCATCAAGTACACCGTCTGATGGTGAAATCGATACCATTGATGAGCTGGAACGAAGAATTGCGCCAACTTGGCAAGGTTTCATTATCCTGAAAAAAACTGAATACGCGATTCGTTTGCATCGTATCTCGGGAACCGAACATCTACTTCAAAAGTTACTTCGTGATCCGTCGGATGGTAGCGCATTGAAGCTGCATATTACTCAACGGTTACCATTGGTTAGTCAGGAAGCACTTGAGGAACGATTAATTCACTCATCAAAGAAGCAGCTTAGCTTAATGATTGCTGTAGCATGTGATAAGCCCATTCGACCACTCGTTAATTATCTTTCCGAGAAAGATGCTGCCGGTGTTGTCACTGTACCCAACGGTGTATTGTATGTTTTTGCTGCTAGTAATATGGCTGATCGATTAATTCAGGCCTGCGCACGCAATATAACCTTATTGACACCTGAATGTGGCCATCTGTTATTTGCACTGGCCCTAAAGGCCTCACCTGAGACTCCCAATGGGGGTTAATTCACCAGCTGTATTCTATGCTACTTTTTTGATCCCTACAACTGTTTTAGCTGTGAAATTTCTGTCAAGTATCAGTTTTTCTTTGGTTTATTGCGTACAACGCTGTAATTATTTCACCTTTCTCTTTATTTCTATATTTCTATTTTGGTAAGTTTCTATGTTGAGTATTTTCATATGTTGAACAAAATTAACTACTGTCCTTGATAGTTATTAATTTAAAAATGACTTCATAGATATACATTCAGTAAGTAAATTTGATGCTTGAAGCAGTTGCACAACTTTTATGATGCTTCATGTTTAAATAGAGTTTTCTTAAAGTTATTTATTCTTTTGCATCAGTTTTGATCTGCAGATTTTATGATTGTGATCTTTCAGAAATAGCATTTTTGTATTTCAAGATTTGGCATTTCTTGGAATTTGAGACTTTACTAAGCGGAAGTGGAGAGTTGGTTAGTAAAAACAATCATTAATTAGCTACGTAGTCTTTCTGGTGATTGTTTGATAGTACTTAATGGTTTTATACATTAGGTTTATCCTGTCCAATTCCAACTATAAAGTTAAAGTTTCAAAAATGAATCGCTATGAATATTGCTACGTTGTGTTTAACCGATATTTATTCGTATACTCATTCATACATAAATTCATATGATTGTTTAATGATTTCTTGAGTTAGTACTATTCTTTCTGTTATATTTTTTGACAAAATTTCGGTTCTAAATGACCGTGATGTTTTTTGACAAGAATATTATGAAATTCTTTACTTTCGAAAAAAAATTCGAAATGCCTACTGATTTGCATATTTCATTCTCCGGCCTATGTACGGATTTACTCTGTTGCTAATAATTTGCTTGACCAACAACAAATCTGTATAACGGCAAGTTGAATTTCTGTCTGCTTACGGACATCGTTAATTATGAAGTTTGCTTTTATTGTTATGCTGGCTAAAATTCAATTCAAATGAGATTTTGGAACATTTTATATTTCGAAAATCTATTCGTAATTTACACGTTTTTTCAAGGTCTTTCTGAATGACATCGCACTACCACACTTGTTTGATTTGAATTCCGCTGTTATTTTGAGCAAACACTTTGTTACTATACATGCTGATATTCTGGAACAACGCGTTTTTTATTTCGTAGTTTTGCCGTTCACATATGAAGGGTACGGATCAGGTTTGTTTGTGTTCATCATCAGCTAATATTTTGGCAAGTAATTTTTTCTATCCACCCTTTCTTTTTTTCACTTGATTCATTTTGTTGTTCCTACCACTGCATTTTTACGATTCCATAGCGAAGTTGCCAAAATTTTCGGTTGCTAATTTCAGTGTTTACAGAGTGCAGAACTTCGATTGGCTAAACAGTATTTCTCGAAATGACATACGAGTTAATTTTCATTACAAATTTGCCTCTTTGTTAAGGTTTTTTAGAAGTGATTCAGGTCTGGGAATTCACCAGAGGTAAGTTACTCCTGTTACAGTCTTGCTATTGCTGGACATCCTTCGACATTCTTTTTATGCCAGATATTATCGCGTGTCTTAGTGTCTGTGAAGCACTTTACACAATTAACAACATATAGATTTTCATGCACACTTTTGTTCTGTGACGAACATAAAAACATAGAAATTTTTGTTGTCGAAATGTCCAAATTTATACTTCACTGCGCTTTGAATCTTTCAATTACTTAATTTAATAGGAAGTGGAATATTCCAGGATCTTTTTCCCGTCATCCATTATTTTCTTCCAGAATCCTGATAGTACGAAATTTCACGAAGTCAAGTTCTGGAACTCTTAGGCCAGAAAGTGTTGAAGCTCAAGAGGTATTCGTGGGTAGTAGGGCAATATATGTTCATATATTGCCCTACTACTCATGAATACCTCTTGTGAGACGAGCTGATACTTTGTCACATTTGCATATGGCCATGTCTTGTGATTATATGTTAGCTGTATTGAACCATTCGAAGTACACCATTTCGATCTTCTGGTTGTTTTTATAGGTGTGAGGTGGGAAAACTAGGTTTGTGGCCTAAGAAAATTCGAGAAATCTAATAAAGATCTTATCTTCTATGTTCTAATTCGGATGTATATGTCAAGGATTGAAATTTCTAATATATTGTGACTGAAGCCAAATCTGGTTGGTTACACCTGATAGTTGAAGTCATCCTTTTAGCGTCATTACTCCAAAAGTAGCACTTCCGGTTTACTTACTAATTATTTTTAATGGCAATGAACTGTGGCTGTAAATCGCTGGTACTGATATTAGCTATCCAGTCTTTCCTAATTTTTACGAAATCATCCGGAACTGATAACTATTCATTGATTCATGAATATCTAAACACATCGTGGGCATTTGTCATTCAAAATTTCTAGCTACAAAATGATCCAACAAAAACTACGAAGTAAAGAGCCAGAAAAATCAAAAATGTCAGGTTGTTGAGAGCATATGCCAATGGAGCATACTTCCGCTGTGAGTTCTCGTTGACCTCCTCACTGGACAGTGGTAGAGCAATCCTATTATTAATAAATTACGCGAATTGATTCAGTGAGTGATGTGGTGGTATGGTAGTGTTAGACTGTGATAACCTCCATAAAATCATTGAAGTCAAGAGAAGAAATATTGATGAGATGAGGTTGAATCTAATATATTTTACTGGAAACATGAATTTTTAAATAATGATTCATTCGTAATCAGACTACTATATTTTCTTTTTTCATAGTCTCCTTTGTTATGCTATCATGCGAATTCAAAATGTTTGAAATTCTTGCAAGTTCTAGTATTCAGATCTGAAAAGTTAATTAAAAATGACGAATGATATTTATTTTCTCCAGAAATGATTGAAATTAAAATTACAAAGATGCTTTGCGAAACCTTAATTTTCAAAAGAAAATAAAACGAACGTATGGTTGGCGTATGGATCGCAAATGTCGGTAAGCGGCTATTAATAAGAGTCAAGGCGATAATCTGAGCCAAGATATATAATGCTATTAGCACCGGCTGGACTGTCGATAGTTGGAACAGCACAGATATGGTGATAATCGATGTTATAAGAGCTGGTAACAACATTTCCGTCGTAAAGTACACAGCATTACGACGTAAACCCAAGCACAATTCACTATTTAATGATTGGACGTCGAACGGGTCGTCTCGCCAGTTGCCAAGCATTTGAATATTTGCTATCCTGAAATTTTGGAGTTATCCTACGGTTCAGAAAACAAGCAAGCTATCTTCGATAGTTAACTGCTGTGTGTGTATGCGTGGGGAGAATTTTGAATAAAAAAGCGTGTGATGTCGATAATCAAAGTTCATTTATCCATGACCATGAAAATGATAATCATAAATGATGTAGGGCTTACGGTGATTTCAACATTTTCAAGAGTCCGCCAGTAGCGTAAGTTTCGGTAAGTTCTTCACGTTTCTTCGATTTAACTTTGTCAGCAATAATAAATCTCACAGAGAAATATTGCTTATCATCAAATTTGAAGCACACCTGTTGGTAATCATTTGGATAATCTTCATATCGGAAATTGTAGGGAGCTACAAACGAAAAATCCAACCACGTGTACACTTGACCGGTATAGTTTGCTGCGAGCACTTTGTTCACCTTGGTTCCTGGATTTATTGATGTTCTGAAAATGTAAATTTTTGTTGTATTTTCCGTTATTTTTCGATGCCTTAATTATTATCAGGTATTAAAACGGGTAATTCTTTAATTTGTGATCTTTATCAAGATACTGTGATCTCGGAAACTGTAAAAAATCCAGGCACTAACGGATTTATTTGTATGAGTTGAGGGGTCCAAATCTGGATCCAGTAAAAGTTTAACCATGATAGCTCCCACTGATTGCGATCCCATGCCACTTTCGTATCGTTCCAACTCTTTATTTCATGGGATAGTATTAATACATTATTTACAAAATGAATTATTTCAAGTATTTATCTGAATAAGCATAAGAACTCTAAAGGTCAATCGATGTTAAGATGATGAGTGAAATGATAACTTACCAGAACCATTCTTCCATATGCTCGAACTATCTGTTTCTCTTCATCCTGAATATGAACAACAATGCCGTCTGAATGATTTTAATCGCTCTCATTTTCAACAAATATAAAAAAAAAAGTTTTAAGAACAATGAATTGTACCACATCAATGTGATTGATACGGATGCTTTCAACGCTAACTATACGTGATATGTTTAAATTTATAGTATTGTCATAATGTGAAGCGATATAATCTCGTAATCTCCACGCCCTATCACCTCCTTGACAGCTACGGTACGATATTCGACAATTTGCCATCATTCTGTCAATATAGGAAAATTCCAAGAAACAGAATTTTTCCAGCTGAACTAATACTGCAGTTTAAAAAACATTTCACAACAATTGAAGCAGTCTTAGAGAAGAAAGCATATTCATTGACGATATTGAAATTTAGTTAATTCCAAAAAGATTTGTCAATTAAATGTAAAACGTATTGATACACAGACCTACCAAACAGGATTACTTTGACATTACCCCGATTTGCCCAGTCTACACATTTCGGATCTAAATCAATACATGTATCCGAACCTATTGAAGTTTCACTCCTTATAACTGAAATGAGATTGAAGTCATTCAAATGATTTCAAATCTATAAACAAATGTAATAAGAGTAACGTAACTAAAAGACTAAATACCTTTTAAACAAAACAATGAAGACAATGAAATTATATAAGAATTCAGCTTTTAAAGAAAATACGAACATATGATGTTAAATACCAAAATTTTAGCATGTTTATAAATTAGAAAATTGATTTATCAGGAATTTTGTACGGGAGCAAATCAAATATTGATGCAATTTAAACACTGGATAGGAATTTCTAACCTTGAGTGAAGATACATAGTTTTGTGAGCCATACAATCAACGGATATTCTGGTAACCGCATTGTTTTAATATTGAGGGATTACGATGTCGGATAAAATGAACTGAATAAAGATGAATTAGTTGTAAATCGATTTACTAAATTTGGATAAACTGGTTACGAAGAGACCATAAAAATCTTTCAAAGAGAAATAGAATTAAATGGGTAATCTTTCTTTCGGAATTTCTGGAATTAGTGAAAGATTTTTCTAAGCAAATGTAACCTATTTAAATGAACTAATAAAACGCACTTTTAATGTTCCAGCAAATTAACAAATTAACTATTGAACAATTTTCACTATCACTATTTCACTACTGAACAATTTATTTGTTACTTGTTTGTGTCGCAAATTTCGATTCGCGAAACTTCAACCATACAAATAAATAATCAAATAAATTTCTTATTGTAAACAAATGTTCCTAATATTATGACTCATTCAATTCTGCATTCCTTCAAATTATTTCCTATGACATTCTTGTTTTCAGCCAAATCCACATCTTTGTATTCACACATTTTGGTACGGTATTTCCTTTGTTAGCAATTACTCAAAATATCTGTCTCAGTTGCCCTCTTTGTTCAGACACGTATCTTTATCCAT
>UPTC01001103.1:0-20322 GCA_900537255.1 Acanthocheilonema viteae
GTTATCCTCGAATTTATATGAATTTTATTCCTCAGTTTTGCTGTCTTTATTCATTTACATTCTTTGTGAATTACTAGCGCTTCTAATCGAAAATTATTTGATCAAAGCAATTTGAAAAGAAGAGGAAAATGACAACGCCATTAAGGAAAAGCTCTTCAAACATTCATTCAGCGATTACTACTATTACTACTACCACCAATATTCAATTACTTTATATGAGTAGAAGTAAAATGTTCGTGATTGATTTACTGCATATTTTTGGATCTAAAATATTGAGCAAAATTATAAATAACTATAAAATGTGAAATCAAAGATATGAATAGTAAGGAAAGGAAGGGAAAAATATACTTGTAGATCAGGATCTGATGTAAGGCGTAATTTTGTAATCTTTTAACTTCTTCACTGGTGATTTCCATTCTTATTTCTATATTGTATGTGAAGCAAACAACTTTTTCAAATAGTTGATTTTGTATGTGAGAAATGATTAGCAGTAATGGCGGAGGAAAATGATGAAATGGGACATATCATACGGGTTGGGTGAACCATTACCGGTGTGATAGGTACGGTTGATGGCCGTCATCTGAATTTAGTCTGTCGTTTGTTGCATCACTGACGTGCTTAACCATCCATGTCGTTTGTACGTTCATGCCGATTTTTGTTCACTTTTTCCGCTTCTTCCTTTCCTTCAGTGATATATTGTCGGAAAAGGTTGGTTCATTAATTATGCCACTTCGGCACATTGTTCAGTTCATTCTCATCGTTTGCTTTCACATTACGAATACATATACATTTTTTAATCCTATCCTTAAAAACAATTCAAATATATTAATCTTATCTTCTTTTTCTCAAAAAAAAAATTTAAACCGAAGTGATATTTCTTTTTCCTGTATTATTCATCTCATCATCACTTTTAGTTAAATTTATTAACTTATCTAGTAACATTTATTATCATCATTTATGATATATTAGTTATCAGATCTTGATCGATACAAGAAGTAAATTATAATAATATAAAGTGAAAAAATAATAATATAGTAGGAACAGTATTTGTTGCAACAAATATCCACTGTTAACCATTTTTAGTCATACCATATCTTCATCGCCGTTAAAATCGTCATAGTCATCATCATCGTCTGCAGTTTGTTGTAATGCGATACAGCTGTCGATAGTAAGCAAACCAGCTGGTACGCTTATTAATCATACATTTATGCAAAATAATCTTAGTCAGATAACCCATCTGATCCATTATATTAACAGCACCGCCTTTTAGCCTCGTGAATAGGAAGCAAAAATGGATTCTCATCCTTATAACCACATTATCATCATCATCATCATTATCGCCATCGTCATCATCGTCATCGTCATCCTTCTCCATTCATCACATTTTCATTTATTACTCTTTCTTTTTTTTTCTTCTTACAAGAAATTCTTATCTCGATTTTCGCTTTTTTGATCCATTTTTCTCATTGCTTTGATATTTCGCAATTTCATTTCATTTTCTGATTTCAATATTGTATTGCCAATACCAACAATTATTTCATCTTCAAAAAGGTCATCTTCGTAACAGTCAATTTACCATCGAACTTACACATTTTTACTAATATTTTTCTCTTTTTTTTCCATTAATGACGCGCAAACTTATCACAATAATCATTCCATTCCTTTCTTTTTTGTAACAATTTATGAGCCATTTCATCCTTTCATTTTCTTTTTAATTATTCATTTTCCCTTGTTCCTTCCTTTTTCAACTTCATTTCTATTACAAAATTACTACAATTTGTACTAATTAATGTCAGCGAATTGTAATTCATCGAGTGATGGAAAAAAGAGCCGTAATAGTACGTTGAACAAAAGAGAGCCGTAATAGTACGCTAAACAATTGTTCTCCTTGTTGTGTTGCTTACATCAATTAATGCTTTTAAGCTTTTGCGTACTTTTTGAAACTGACAAAAAAAGTATAATATTTGTGTGATATGCTTTCTCCTCCATCACACATCCTTTCATTGTGAGGTAACTTTGCATCATTTCTATTTAGTAGTGATATCAATGATCAGTTATCACTATTACTACTCCTTTTGTTAATTTTAATTAGCATAAAAACGCAATTGCTTCAATGATTCACTTTTTCTTTTTTTAAATATTTTGCAGTGCATGTTCGAATTTATTTCGCGAATTGTTACTTTTGGTTTTGTGTACGATATTTTTTGAAATTTTTGATAATAGAACTTGTTTTTCAAAAATTTCTTTAATCCCAAATACATTTTTTTGTGCATGCTTAATATTTTTTTTGCCAATTTAGTTGATTTTTCTTTTCTTTTTTTTGAAAAAGACATGAAGAAATTTATTGAATAAAGAAGATAAGCCAGTTTGGATATGTTTCTTAATGTGAAACAAAGACAATAATGATTCTAATATAACATTTAGCTGGTTTTCGTAAGAACATTTTTATTTTATAGATTTCAAAAATTGCTAACCAATAAGACAGATCCGTTTTTTTTGAAAATTAATTCAAAGAAATAGGGCAAATTTGAATGCAGTAAATTTAGAATAAAGTAAAAAAAAATTGTAAAATAGTAAGATTGGAGAAGGAAAAAAATTTATTTTTTGCTTTTTTTTATTGTCAATATGATAAATATCAATTCTCGATATACAATTAATGTTTAATTTCGTTTCATCTCTTTTGTTTCCCTTTTGAATTTATTTCATTTGAATTTTTTTACCGTTTAAAATCAAATAGCTTTGGTAAGGTTGAATGTCTTTGAAGTCCTTTTTTTTGTTTTAAATTGAAACCATTAATTTCAATTCAATAACTTAAATACTATTTGAAACATTTTATTATTATCTTTTTACAACGCAAAACGAACTTTCCATTTATTTTTCCTTGAAAAATATTCTTTTTCCCTCAATTCATTGATCTTCTTTTCCTTTCTCTTTTTCAAAAAAATTTTTTTCCCATTTCTACTTGAGATATGTGCAAAATCTCAATTGGGAAAACTTTCAACGTGCATTGCAAAAGAAGAAAAAAAAATGAAATATTTGATGAGGAAAGAGTCTGCTATCAATCGCCACCCATTAGCATGGATATTCTGATGATATGTGGCAATTCTCATTTCCAAAATGCTTACAAATATGGTTTAGCGTAGGTTGAATTAGTATCTTTTTCATCCAAAATTGAAACACATGCAGAGATTGTCAATTATTCATCTCATAAAAGGTTTTAAATGTTGAATTTTTACCAATCTTTAAAATGCATCAGAAATTTTAGATAGGAAAAGAAAATTAAATCCGATTTCTAAAGTATAATTTTTGGATGATCATATTTCTTTAAGTTTAAAACTATCAAAATTTCGAAAATATTTTGATATATTTTAAGTGTAACAGCTTGATTTTTCTATTCCAACGTTACAATAGATATTTGATTTAATTTTTGTGGTAAATTTGCTATGAATGGCGCATAAAAACACTCAAAAATAGCTTATCAATTATTATATACTTTGATGCGCCATTGTTTTCAAAACATTTTTTTAATTCGAGAAAAAAAATTTGTTTGTTATCTTTAATGTTTCAAATTTGATTAAATACACGTTTTTTTGATTTTAAGATGTTTTTACCGTTGTCGCATTAATTAACAAAGCAATTTCTGTATTTTTTATTCACATATTTGCGAATTTCAATTTATCAAGATTTTATCTAATGTAGATTGTTTATTACAGCGATGAAGAGGGAATGATCAAATTCGGTTCGGGTAGCTACAGCGTTCGGGAATCGGAAGGACTGAATCCGCAAAGCTTGACATTCCCGGTCCGTACAATTTCTTGCATCGTCACATTCCTCGATAACACTGAACGAAGATTCGAAATTGAAGTTTGTTTTACTTTTATTTCCTCTTCCACTTCCTTTTTCTCATAACTTTCTGTTAAATTGAAATCCTTTAGATTTCAGGGAATGAAAAATAAATGAAATCTAAGTTGAACATTTTTAATAGGATTGCTTAACTCTTAAAGTAAGCTAAATATCAAATCTCATCCTCAAATGCAATTTGCCATAGAAATGGTTTATTGCTAAACTTTCATATATTTCTTGCTCAATCAACAATATTAGAAAATTTGACGATAAAATTGAAATAAAAGATTTTTTGGGAAAAAATTTCAAATTTTCAGTAAGGTCCGAAAATTAAATTTCATAAAAATTTTCCGTATAATTTTTATGACACTTAATTTTCGCATTTCCGCATAATTTATAAAGCAAGAAAGCAAATATATTTCCGTTTATCAACCGATTAAATTATTTCAACCGTTTTTTGTTGAAAATTAATAAAATTAAATAATGTTAAGTGAAAAATTTATTTTGCGCTATAAACGTTCCTTCAGATTACCATCCAAAGTTTTCAACAATTTTTCTAACTATCGAAGCTGCCTTAAGATAGGCATATTGCACATACGAAAAAAAATCAGTCACAATCTCGAATATAAAGCAAGAATAAGTTGGCAAAAATAGCAAATATGTAGAGAAAAATAATTTAGCGAACGGTGATATTCAGATTGAGCTAGCATCTCAAGAATTGTTACAGTTAATAGTCATATTACTGTAATTAATTATAGCGTCATGCTAAGGGACAAGCATTACTCAACATGGTATTTGATCATCTTGAACTGGTCGAGAAGGATTACTTCGGATTGCAATACATATCTGCTCTTGAAACAAGCCAGACTGGTGTGAAGGTTTGAGTAATATTTTGCATTAGAGTCGAAAAATTATCTTAAATCGAAAAATTTTTGAAATTAATAGCTAATTAGCTAACTGACCTATCTTTCTTCTCTTCACCATTTCTTTACCATTTCTTTATCAATTAATGGCTAATTAGCTAACTGACTCTGTTTTTTCTTTTTTCCTTATCATTCTTTATCGGTTTTTATCACAGCATCAATTTAATCATTTTTATGAAAGTTCAATTTTGGAATTATTTTATTGTTTCAGAAATGGCTTGATCCCACAAAATCGATTAGGAAACAATTATTTTGTAAGTTCTCTATAATTTCCAATTTGCAAGCAAAATATTCCTTCTCCCATTCATCTATGAACTGTGCCAATTGTTTTTCGGTCATCGTCTCACAAGGATCACATTAAAGAAATTTGAATTCTAACAATTCCTGCTTCAAATTTCAAGACTTTTATATTTTCAATGAAGGCATTCTTTTCTCTCTCTATGGTTAAAATTTCCTTTCAGATCCTCCTTATCAGTTGCATTTTCGCCTCAAATTTTATGTTAGTGATCCGTCAAAGTTAGTGGAAGAATATACAAGGTTTTATTTTATTGATTGTTTAATATAATTTCAGGTAAATGAGGAATAGATCATTTTAAAACAATTTTTATTTATTATCACTAAGTTAAATTTAACTTTCAACTTATTTAATTTTATGTGAAAGGTTTATTTGACAATATTTGTATTCCCTCTAGATCTAACACTTTTTTTTACAGATACCACGTCTTTCTTCAGCTCAAAAAAGATTTGTTAGAGGGTCGGCTAATTTGTCCTGAGAGTACTGCTGCAATGCTTGCCAGTTATGCTGCCCAATGTATGCTTTATCTTTATTTAAGTCTAACTTCTGACAGTTAATTCTAATCGTATTTTGAACCTATTTGGCTTATAACCTAAGAAAATCTATTCTTGACATTATTTAAAATGTTTGGAATTTTCTGGTTCATAAAACAAACAGAAATTTGATTTTCAGCAGAATTTGGTGACTACAGTAAAGAGGAGCATGGCACCACATATCTTAACGAATTTAAATTTATACCTGAACAAAATACTACCCTAATTAAAAATGTAACCGAATTGCATAAGCTTCACAAAGGGCAAAGTCCAGCTGAAGCAGAATCTAATTTCTTGAAGCATGCCAAAGATCTCGATCTATACGGTATCGATCTCTATCCAGCTAAGGTTATCACTTTAATCATATATTATATTTTTTAAATTAACTTCAAAAATTTAATCTTATATCTTCTTGTATTAATAAGCTAGATTAAATAATTTTTGTAGTCGTTAAATAAATAACAGTTAATTCTAAATATTTAAGAGAAGATTTTTTAAAATTCATCAACTTTCATTAATTTTGAATAAACATTTGTATAGGAAAGTAATGGTGGAATGATTGGAGTTGGTGTAAGCAATAGCGGTGTGGTGCTTGTGCGATGTAATCGTCGTGAATCGATCTATCCCTGGTCGGCCATTATGAAGCTGTCATTTAAGAAGAAGCTATTTAGCATACATATGCGCGCAATCAAAAATGATAACGTAAGTTATACAGTTCTAACTTGACAGGAGGAAGAGCTGTCAAATTTGAAGGTATTTGAGAGCTGATAATTAATTGAAAGAGAGAAAGACAAAAAGATGAGAGAAGATAGAAGACAAAAATAATCGAAAACGTTTATTGGAAGTTTATTTTCAAACGAAAAAAATCAAGTTAAACAGAGAGAGAGAGAATTTAAGAAGGAAATCTATAATAATGGAATAATCAATTCACGTTTCTCAAAATCTATGCTAAAAGTCATCATTCGATGATAATAATGATAATAATTTATGATAATAATCATAAATGAATTACAGATGGAAGAAGATACAGTGGTCATTTTCAATATCCAAAATCCGGAAAGTTGTAAAGCATTATGGAAGAGTTGCATCGAACATCATACATTCTTTCGACTTATCGCTCCACCGGCACCACCACCAAAATCATTTTTTAGCATTGGAAGTCGATTTCGCTATAGGTTAGTTGCAGAGGACATGTGTGTATTTTCATTTCAGTTAGGTTTTTGTTGAAATAGTTTTTGAAATTATTATAATTGGTAATGAAATACTTTGATTACTATAATGGAAATTTTTGCAGATTTCTAATTCACGGTAGTTTTATGCATTCTCTTATAATGATATCTTAAATTTTTTCTGAAAGATTCTTCAATATTGAGTTTTCATTAAATATTTATAATGAATATTTGGTATATGATGTGTTTATTGTTTACTTGAATAGTAGCCGTTGAGATGAGTTTGTACAGGTGCGCCTGTCTATTTGTGCATTTATGTGTCTCTCTTGTTTGTTCAAAGATCAGTTAAAAGTATTTAGTGAGGTAGCGGAATGAAATTTCATCATTATTGTACATCGCAAGACTGTCATTTTTGTATTTAAGTAAATAACTCGTGATCATTTTTCTGGATGGGATAATTTAACATTTCATGTACTCATTGATATATATTAGTGTTTTCTTTTTCTCCCTCTCCCTCTCCCTCTCCTTCTCCTTCTTTTTTTTCTCTCCCTTTTGTTCTCTCTCTCTCTTCTTTTTCACATCCTTGTTTCTTTTACTTATTTCGAATTTTATATTTTAATTAGAAAAATTCAATTTTATTTTCGTCGGTTCGAATTTTTGGCAATTTTTGTTACTTTATGAGTGATTCAGATTAAAATATTTAAAATTTTTCATATTTTATTTTTTTTTCTTTCAGTTTAGCATTAAATTATGTTATTGATTATTTTTATCATATCTGTATGGTGATAAGTGCTTTTATTTGTCTAAAAATATGGCATGCGGAAAATAACTGAATCACCGACCTAATACTTTTATTCAAATGAGAAATTTCGCTATTTGTCATATTCTTGAGTAATCTCTGATGTTTAAATTACCAAAGTATTAGTTCAGACGTTTAGCTCTTTTGCGGCCTACAAGCAGTTGGTGTTATCACATACCGCTATCTTAGCTCTAATCATTCATTGTATTTTTTTGTTAAATTCAAATTTAAAAGTAGGAAAAGGATTATGATTTTCTACTTTATTGTAAGCAATTATTATAAAGCAATTGAGACGAGAAGACTGATGAAATTATTACAGTTCATCACCATTAACCGGACATTTGTGCATCCCAAAGATGAGATGATGTTAGTGCAGAGTTATGAATTATCATTTCAATGATAGAAAAGGCTCTTATCTCTGTGATATATATTCATTCTCTCTTGGCTCATTAGCTGTACAATTGCACAATGAATTGCTTTCCTTTTCTTCCATTCTATCCTTTTCCTCTTCTTTCTCTCTTCTTTAGTTTGAAAATAAGAAAAAAAAGTCATATTTAGCAGAAAAAAATCTATTGAGCCAAGAGGATGGCAATGTTCGTATCTAAATAAAAGTGGTTTTATAGGCCTGTCTTGTTCGTGTGGGGCCTTTTGTTGACTTTCAAGTCTATTCCCTGTCATATCAGACTTAATTCTTCAGATTCCACAACATGTCAGCAATTTATAATACTTCAAAATTGTAATAATATTACTTAATAATTTTCAAGCGGTATCTGCCAGCTCCATTGTGCTATTTTTTTAATCCATACTTTTTAATCAGAAAATTGATCTGAAGAAAATTTAGATGAAAGATCATTAACTCTTTCCATCCATCATACCATTATCTCTCACAATGATTTATATTTTCATTTTCAGTTTTCATCTCTGAATTTAATCCCTTTTCTTGACCTCATTCATTCTTTCTAAAAAATTACAAATCAGTAATATTAAATTTGCTGATGACAATCCCTGAGAAAACTTCTGATCTCGATCATATTTCAACATAACATCCCATCCTTTCATGATCTTTCTTAACCCAAATATGTACCACACTATTGCCCCTAATGACGGCAAATATCATTTTTTCTCTCATCTCGCTAGTGTTATTTAAAAAAATTCAAAATCCATTCAAATTTCATTTTTATTAATGTTTTTACCATTCCTTCTACTTCGTCCAGTTTTTGAAAATTTTTTTTCCATGTTTTGATGAAAGATTTGTTCAATTATTGTAATTTGTTCAGTTAATGCATAGTTTTTTAATTTGCAAAAAAAAATCTTTTAAAGAAAACATAATTTTTACGAAATTTTTATTAATCAGATTTTTCGGTCTGTTCAGTATGTTGGTTATTTTTTCAAAACCACTTCGTTCAGCGGTTAAATTCTGATTGATAGGCCTTCAAACGCTCTCCTACATTGCCTTCTTTTTCAGTCATTGAAAGGCTTATTCTCATTCAATGTTAGTTAGCTTATGAAAATAAGCTATTGTATAACTAATATATCTATCTACCTATCTAAATCTATCTAATTATTTATCTCTCTATTTATATGATATGAATGCAACATAATAAACATACAGGTTGGTCTACCTTCTATGCACTATCATATTTTCATTTAGTGAAAGTCCAATTCATCGTTTTGCTACTTTACAAATGCAGAAATCGTGGAGAAACTTGTTAGATATCATTGAAAAGTTGGTTTATATTTTAAAATATTTTTATCATTTTTTTGTCCTCTCGTTTAGTAATTGAATTTTTGATCTTTTCGAATGCTTTTCAAATTATGTATGGTATGAAGTTAAGTAATGGATGAATCACATGTCTGATGGTTCTGTCACTTGACAGATTTCATTTCTATTTAAACAGTTAAGTGATAATGATATAACATAAGACATATTTCCATGGAAAAATTTAAATAACAGTTGAAGCCAATCAGACCAAGAGAAAATACTGTATTTGATAGCCAGATATCGCTGGTAATTCTAATAGTTCACAGTAATTTTATTCATAGAATTAGACAAGCATTATGCTAACTTAGAAGTGTTAAAAGAAGAAAAAACTTTCCCAATTTTCTTTGCCAATATTCTAGCGAAAGCCTGTCTCTTCATTTATCATCATTTTGCTACTCAATTTCAATATTTCCAAATAACTTAATAATACAAATGCTATTATCCCATGAATGGTAATGATCATTGTAACAATCATGATAAAGATAACGATAGCATCATTTGATGTGATAGTAGAGGAATTGAATTATTTGATACTTTATACTATTTCGTTTTCACTATTGGGAAATGAAGAAATTAACTTTTATTATATTAGTATATCGTTGTTATTTCATCAGAATGTGCTTCCGCCAAAGCGTCTGACATTAAGCAGTCTTTTTAAACAGAAATTCAAGGAAGTGTTAGAGCATATGTTTTACATAATATTGCGGAATAAAGCTTTTCAACTCTTCAAAAGCAAATTTCCATTATACATTATGTTTAAAATAAGCTGTATAATTTAAGCAAAATTTAACTAATATTTTACCAGTCGGTTATTTTTATCTCTGTTGAAGCTTTTAATTAGTAGTGATAGTGATAAAAAATTAATAGTAGTGATAATGATATGATATTCCTTCAACCAAATGACGCTGAACTGTTTCAGTGGGCGAACAGAATATCAAAGTATGGAAGAAATGAGAAGACGTGCTCGTGTAGAACGCACATTTTTAAGGTTTGTTTCACTTTTTTAAGCAATTTTTCATCTCTGTTCTTCGCATGTTGACGTACAAGATTTACTTTTGATCTGTTTTGTTTGAAGATCTGATAACAAACTCTAACACTTCCATCCTTTGCTTTAATTATTTTCTTACTTAAACAATCAAAAATCCTTTTCGCATTTTGAATTTCTCTATCTTTCATTCATTTATAAATATTTATGATTTTTTTAAATAGTATTTTCAAATCAACTAATTTCTTCTAGGCATTCAAATCGAGAATCGCAGAGTACGATGAATGGTAGCTCATCAAGCTCTCGAGATTATGCTTCATCTCATAGGATCAATTCACCGATTATTGTATCCCGGATTTTCTGGTATTGCATTATTTCTTCTCTGCTCTTGTTATTCAATATAACTTATAATTTACGAAAGCCTTACATTAATTATTTTATTTACTGTTAAACTAAAAATCAAGATCGATTGATTCCAAGTTAAAAATTATATGAATTCAATCTTGGAACTTTGGATTCAATTATATAAAAAGATATTACGTTGTTTTTCCATCTGCGTAATAAGTAATGAATAATAGTTGATAAATAATAAAGTGATAAATGAGTAATTTATAATCAGCATACATTTTTTAATTGATATACTAGAACTCCAGTTTGTCGATAATTTCCTTTAAATTTTAACATATTATTTGATTTGGCTGATCAATGTAGAAGATATGAAAATGAAATAATTCCTTGCTTAAGACTGATAAGAGTTTGGTAGTAAATCTGATATGATTTAAAGGAGATTTCGGTCACTTTTAGAAAAAGAAAAAAGTAATTCCTAGAAAGCGGATGTAATTAATTAAGAGTGAACTTATGGAACTAATTACAATGCATGTTGCTTTTTGCAATACCTTTTTAATACTCAGATCATCGTTTAAAGTGCTTGCATTTGAAAGATAGACTTATTTCTCGCACAAATGATCCCGCATTTCGTGCACTAGCAGCCGTCCTAAAATAGAAATACCTTCATGCGGAATGCGGGAATTATTCGTGAGAGAAGGACGCTAATAATTCTCGAGCTCTATCCTTGCTTTGCTTTGAAAGTAATGATTGTGTTTTACTATAGCCGCTCGCAAATTTACCTACGAAAATGGCTCGGTAGACGCCTTCGAGGTGTATCACCAACATCATCCTCCATCACGACGACCGCCAATACTACTGGAGCAGGGGCGGCTGTGACATCTATCGAAACGCCTGATAATCCGCAGCAGATCACAACTGGCTCTATCTCACCATGCTCAACTTTATCACCGATGTCATCGGTGGCTGCTTCAAATAGCATTTCAAATTTTCAGCAATCTGAAACATCGTGTGATACTGTTACTGTACAAGAGAAAAGTGTTGATAACAATGCTGATAACAGTAACAAAACGGATAGCAAAATCAGTAACTCAAACATTATTGAGCAAAGGTTCCGTTTTATCCCTTTTATGCATTTTACGCTTTTTTCATATACTATTAGTAACTTTGATTATCGCTTCTAATGTGAGTCAGTTTGCTTTCAGTAATTAGTTAATTAAAGGTAACAATGTGTATGAGTGCGCATATGAATGTTGAAGAAACGATTTCTATAAGAATTTAATTACAGTAATCTTTTGCTATCTCCTTATTGCATACCTTGCATGATTCCAGAATGATCAGGTAGAATTGCGTCGGGAAATTGCATGCCTCTCTCTCTATTATCAAATTGTAATTTACTTTAATTATTTTATAGCAAGAAATGAACAGAAAATAGCAAATTATTATGAGAATACTATGATTGCATGCTATCATTGATGTTAAAACTGCATGCATATTGCATGCAATATTTACAATTAAAATAGATTCTGAATTAAGTTCACTGTGAATCTTTACAGGAAGGCTATCTATTAAAAATCATTAGATCATTTTGGATTTTTTTTAATCGATTTTTTTTTAATAATTGAATTATTATTCAGTAACACAAGACAGGAAATGATTTTTCTAACGGTGAAGAAATTGACTGAAAAAATAAAAATTTATTTTAGCACTATCAAATATTTTCAATTTTGATTTTCTTCTTATGCAATTCAACGCAATTTATGAATTCATTCTAGTTAAAATAATTCTCAAAAATAACTTTTAAGTCCAACAAATAATTCACAATCTTTAGTGTCAATTTTCATAATATTTTTTCATTATTGATGCGGAAAAGATCGAATATTAATATCAGTAGGAAAGTGAACTTTGCTGTGAAAATCACATTTAATTCACAAAATTGTCTAATTGCTCTCGCCCTTTGCCTTTGTTATCCGATCATATCCATTTGCTTTTTCGTCCATTCAACTATTTCACTCTCTCCATACTCCATCTTACTTCCGTGCTTCTTTCTCTTCATCTAATCGTACAGTTGGTCATTCAGTTTACATCTCGAAGAGAGATGGTCATTGAAATCGCAGAATGTAATTGACTGATTGGTCAGTTTGTTTTGCGGTTGTGCTCACATTACACCATCATCATCGACACTTTCTGAAATGCTCACATTTCAATTCATTTCGTTTCTTCTAATTTTGCTCATAATGTAGTTGGATCATATCGTATTCGTAAACTATTTTCATTTTATAATTTATGAATTAAACCTATTACAAAAAAGTTTTCTGGCAAACTGCAAAAATTTTATCATCAATGATAATTTTTCATTTTAAATTAATAGTTAATCAAAATCTGTTCTCTTTTTATTCCATCTTTAGTAGGGATTAATAACGAGTTGACAAATTTACGGAAGCGTAACGGATTTAATACTTCTATCCTTATTGATTCATCTAAGAAATGTCTGTTAGAAATTGGGCATACTTTTAAAATATGATAGTGGAAGGTCGATCGAATGAATTTAAGTATCGCTTTCTGATGTATATCATACAGTGCTGATTAATATCTAAGAGAGATTTATCATTCCATCAATATGAAGGATGTTATAATTTGAAAATAATTAAATTTTTTTTAATAAATTATGACTTTATCGTGGCCTTGTTCCTTTTTCTTTTTTAACTCATATACGATAAGACAACGATGGAAGAAATGTGAAACAAGAAATTACAGAACATTGGAGGTCAGCACTTTTACCACCATTTTTTACTCTTTCTTCAAATTGCACACATCGTTATCCATTTTCGACAATGAAAAAATTCTTTTCTAGTCTTCAAGTAAAGTTTTTCGAATTCGGCAACTTATCATACAGGATAAATTCAAATACATTATTTTTAGGCATTTCTATGTTTTCACATATGTTGCATTTTCATTTCATAAATTTTTAGAATGTCTCTCTTTTTTGAAAATTTTAACATTTTATGACTAATTCCTTAAACGGATTTCATAGGAATTTTCGTTTGAACTGTCATCATTTATGACATCGTCTCATTGCAATTATTTTCCGACGGAAATTATCAAAAATGTCAGTGCTATTTGTTGCAATCATGCGATCATTGAGTGTATTTTGTAGAAATGAAGGAATTCTGTCAGCTCGCCCAATCATCCTTACGCTTTGCTCATTTTGTTAAATATACATTTGCTCAATCCAAAACATCAACAAATTTCCGCTTTCAATCCTTCCCTTCCTTATCATTTCCCTTCTCTCTTTTATACCCTCAGCTAATCTTAATTTTGCTTTCCACACTTTGAATAATAACATTAGCATTTTTTTTTTCAAAACCTTAAAGGAGCAATAACTTGATGGCTATTAAATGACTTTCAAATGATTTGACAGTAATAAAGATAATTTTAATCTTTTCCTCATCTTCCTTTTCTCTTATTTTCCTTTTTCTGATAAAATTGACATGAAATGGTATCATTTTTTCCTTAACCTTTTTTAGTTCAAATGAAATTAGTTTGACTGAATTTCCTCATGATCGTGATGTCCGATCATTTATTTGTGTTCATGTATTTGCATAGTCCCCCATACTCGATCATGTTTATTTCATTTTTTATATTCAGTCAAAGGAAAATTATTTTTCAGTGCCAATTAAAGAATTTTTTTTACACTGTTGACCTCCATCTTTAAGAATTAAAATTTGAGCAATTAATTATCGAATGGGATGTCATCAATTAGTACTGAATGGGCCCACTCCAAAGGTTGTTTGCAAATTCTACTTCTATTTGCTTTTGATTAAAATAGCAGGAGCAGCGGTAATAATACTTTCTTAACTTTTTTTGAAATTCTTAAAAATTCAGTTTTACTTTAGATACTATTATCATTATTATTATTATTCGAAGGTGTTAATTGTTATTCCATTTTAAATGATATTATTATTATTATTATTATCTAATTATATGAATTCATTATTGTCAACATTACATCAATGATTCTTGAATCCAGTTCCTATCCAAGAGTAATTACGATGATGGACTTGCAATTATTATTAAAAGGATAAAATGTTGAGAGTTCGAATTAATTTCAACTATTAGTATGAGATAAAAAAGGAAATAGTTTGCGTATTCATTAGAATGAAAAGGTATGGAAGAGGAGGTCATAAAACAAAATTTTTAGGTTATATGAAGAATAATTTCTGTACTATAATTTGATACGCTTCGGTACATGGAGGAGGAAGAGCGCACAAATTCACCGCCTCTCCATAAACCTCATACTATCCTCCTTTTAATTGCTGTCCTCGTTTGTCGGTTATCCTTTTTAAAATTCTCAAATGATTGAGAGAAAGGTAAAAAGAAGTCACTGGTCCCTCTCTCTTTCCCTCTCTTTCTTCTTACTTCATCAGCAAACTTGGCAAAAATGCTTTTCGTTCGAGCATTACCAGCACAAATTTAGTATGTTTTTTTTTTTGTACGTCATTTTTATTTATCTTATTTTTTTTCTTTTTTATACGATTCAAAAAATTTGAATAATTGATTTAATTGCATGTGAATTTAAGAAATTTGTATTAGGAAATGATAGATGCTAATTACGACAAATTTCACAACATGTCATCATTAAATTAATATTCCATTCTTCCTCTTTAATCTTTATGGAGTATTGTTACGACATATTTTATTCCACAAAATTTGCATATCTCTTTTCAAATAGAACAAAATATTTGTTATATGATCGTTTGTGTTCAATCTTTGTGCGAGTACAGAGACATTTTTTTGTCCATTTCATTCTCTCCATCATCTCTCTCTCTCTCTTCCTCCCTCTCTCTCTGTAAGTGAATTTTTAAATGCCATTTAATCGGTAAATTCGAGCGGTTGTTAACTTTGGAATTAAATGCTTTATAAGGCGTTATTTTTTTTATTCGAACGCATCCAAAAGTAAATATTGCAAATAAAATACATTCTGATTATTCATAAACTTTACTATTTGTATACATAAAACTACTTCATATTGGGAATCTCGAGGAGACTGGGCGGAAAATGGCATGAGAAGATGAGAGGAAGCATTCTCGGGCGGTAAGTGTCTATTGTGCTGGTGGATGAATGATTCGACAAGATCTTTATGCCATGAAGAGATAACAAACAAGACCGCTTTTTTCAACCTTCAACTTCTTTCTTTTTGATGACAAAAGATTTCTACAAAAACCAGTCTGAGCTAAAAAAACTAATATATTTACTAAATCTTAAAAAGAATTCCAGAAAGATTGTCAAGAAAAGAAGGCTTAATTCATATATCTCCCGACGATATTGCATATTTTCAACCTTTTTTTTATCATAAAATGTTTGAAGACTTGATCGATAATTAATTATAATGCAGGGGAGAGTTTCCCAACGGAATGATTGTTCAACAATGAATTCATTGCCCTTTAAAGCATAGCTGTAAGCTTTGAAGAATTGGCTCATTAATTTCATAGAATATTGAACGAGATATTTTAGAAAATTTCTTATTTACAAATTCTCTTTTTGTCCATTTCTTATCAAAAAAGTTTTTTTTAAGTCTATTATTATTATTTTATAGCTTATTTTTGATGTATTGTTGAATGATTGGACTAATTTCATGAGGCATTCCATTCATGACAAATATAAATGTAGATTAAGTAAATAAATATTTTGTTAAAAAAATCAGTTTTCTTTTTGCCAAATGATATTAACAGTATTAAAGCAAAGTGTGAAAGCTGTTGATGGAAACAAATCTTCAACGAAAGATATTAGCTAATAAAAATACTTCATCTATATTTTACACTCATCAAATTTTCATAAATCATTTCGCTTCAAATGTTTGCATTTCCGTTGGAAAATTATTCTCCGTGAATTTCCGGGAAAGAATGGCCAAACAATTTATCTCTTTTGTTTATAACTGCAAATTATATTTCATATATTTCGTCTTGTGTAATTATCATTTGAGCAAAAATGTAAACATAATGTTGATAAATGCAGCTGATAAATGTTGATAATGGTTCAGCTAAACAACACTTCTTGATCGAAACTGAAACGATAAGATTTATATTAGCTAAAAATTTTAATGAATGTATTTTTGTTTGATGGTCATTTTAATTATAACTAAATTTAATGGTTATGTTTTAATCACACTAATTCAAATAAATTTTTCTTTAAATTTAATTTATTTTCTATCTGTAACTTTTATTTAAATTCCCATTAAGCTCCTCTCCTTGTTCATATTTCTAACTTCATAGCTATTTGTATTATCTTAACCAAACTATAATCCTAATTTTCACTCTAAAGGAAATTCAACTCAAATTATCGTCAATTATTCCTTTCAGCATTTTCAATTTTCATTTTCATTTCAATTCATCAGAATATAACAAATGCTCTCTCACTTATCAAACAAATTCAACATTTGTTGAGATGGAAAATGAGGGAAATATATGAAAGTTGAAAATTGAAGTTGAAATACGAATTCCATCTTTCTTCCTCTTTCTCTCTTTCCATTTTTTTCTGGAAGTGCATTTTTTTTCACTTCTAAGTGTTAAAAATTCACATTTTTCTTCCGTACTCTTTGACTTAAGCTTATGAAGCATTACACAAGGGCTTTAAACTTTTAACACTTCTCTCTATCTTTATTAGTTAATCTTAAACAATTTTATCTCAAAAATTTTACTCAGAAAATTATCACCGTTGAATAAATAGCTGACACATTAAACTTTATAATACGTGTATGTGTATGTGTGTTAGATGTATGTATATATATGTAAATGCATGTGATGTACGTGGAAGCGATAGGAAGCGCAGTATGTCGGACACTTTGAGCACTGGCGTGAGTGATTGGAAGGAAGGAAGGAAGGAAGGAAGGGAAGCAAGCAGTGATTGAATTGAATGTTGTAGGATGAAAATTGTAGATGATAACGCCTCTTCGTGGAGGGAGGGAAGGCCATGATGTGTTGATTATTCTGTTTGAAGGATGAGAAGTACAAATGGAAATGTCTGAGAGAGAGAGAGAGAGAGAGAGAGAGAGAGAGAGAGAGAGAGAGAGAGAAGAAAGCTTAGTTGGAATCTTTTCTGGAATTAGTGTAGTTTGGGTCTTAAAATTATAAGTTAGCATAAACTTCTTCAACAGAGAATCTCTCAAACCTCACATACAAAATTCCCCGCGTACTGTTTTTCTTTCCTATCATCTCAATTGCCTGTTTTACTGCATTCCACTATGTTGAAATTTGCTGTTGGCTTGTGGGCGATCGATTTGTATGGCTCGAAATATGGTAATGATGTGTCCAAATTTCGGTAAACATTTTCTGTTTATTTCTTACTTTTTTTTTTAATTTTTATTTACTTCATCATTGAATGCATTAATTGGATTAGACAATTTATTTTCCTTAAAAATTAATTAAATATAGCAAAAGTGCAATACTTCTTGTTGCCTTTTCAAGACTATATTTGAATAAAGTTTGCCTACTATTAGAATTTAATTAACAGTAAATTTTTTTTCAAAAATCTTTGATTGTGAAAATTTTTTTTAAAATCCTTGAAACAGTGAAAAAATCCTTTTGAAAAATATGTTAATCATTATAGAAGAGTGTTTCAAAAAAAGAAAGAAAATTCATTTATCGTTGTTGGGAAACTCGATCAGTGTTTTATTTAATAAAATTCAAAAAACCCATTCAATAATGAATAAAAATACGAAGAATTTAAATCATAATTTCTCCATTCACTTATAATTTTTTTATTCATTTTAAAAAAAGAAAAAAGAAGTGAAGGCAATTTTCTTCCCCAAACACTTCTATTATTTTCATCAGATTAATAAATTTTCTTTAAATGATATGAATTTTTTTTAGGCTTTTACATTTATTGGATGAAATTTGATATTAAAATATTCAAATAATTTATAGAAATTAGCTTATTTCTTATATGAGATATAAAGTGTATAAATAAAGTGCATAAAAAAATGTGTAAATAATTTAGCACTCGTATTTCTATTATGTACTTACTGATTTATTCTCATGAGAAAAGACATTTTTTTGGTTACTTGAGAAATAGTAGTATGAAATAGTTTTGTAAGTTAATTCTCTAATATATCTGATTAATTTATAATCATTTTATAAATTTTAGTTGAGAATATATTTTTTTGAAAGAAGTATAAATTTGAATAGTATGAGTGAAAAGTTTATTATTGTTGTTTGATGGAATGAATGAGATTGGATAGATTGACGGGACGATTAAAATGGATGGGTGAATTATCACTGACTTCCACCACTATCTGACCATTTTATCTTTTGATTTCACTTCTCATTCACAACATCAATTCTTCTCTGTCAAAAAAATACAAATAAATAATGCAAAAATAGTAGTATCAAAATAGGAATATCATCCAATTATGGGTGAGAATAATTTTTTGTAAATAAACTAATGATTGCTGTAATATTCGTCATGATTAAAAATGACTAATTGTGATAAGTAAAGTAGTTGGTTAAAACTCTGATCCAATTTGAATGTACCAAAATGACAGTCGGGCTTTTCTACTATCAAAACATCTTTTTATCACGAAACATTTGATCAGTTATTGGGCCAGTGTACCGTTCTACCTTTATTCCGCTACCAGAATTTCATTAATCTCAAAGTTTGAAGATTCAGTAATGGATGTAAGATTGTGGGTGGTGCGAAGTGACAAATCCTGTGCTTTGGCGTACCATTCACTGCCTAAGAATGCCATCATTGGACCTTTGCAAAATACTACTTTTGTTGGCCGAAATGAACATTATATAATGTTGAGGAGACAAGCACCAGTTTATTTTTCTAAGTTAAAAAATAAAACATGAATGTGAAATTAAATTTTGCAAGATTTGATTTTTAAATTATGAAATTGTTATGCATCATCAAATTTTTGAAGCATTTTTTATGTGATTTCATTCCTCAACAAATAATATTTGAATTTTTATTACAACATTTTGAAGACAAAAAAATATTCATTAATGTTCTATCCCAAGAGTAATAGTAAAAATTCGCTATAACCGCCAGCTTTCATCCTTCTTACATTTATGACTGGATAGATTTCATCTTTACTATAGCTTCAAAATTATCATTAATAGCTAAAGGTCATGTATGTATAATCTTACATGACCTTCAGCTATTGTTAATTTTGCTCGTTGCAACTGCAAGCAAATATGGTATGACAGTTTGTATCTCAGCAAATGCTAATCATTTTTTTAAAAACATATGAAGGAAGCAAATGCTATATGATCATTTAAAAACCTTGAATATATTTGCACAAAGAAGTGTTAGTTTTGCCTCTTGATGAAATGTTTTTGAATAAAAAAAAAATTATTTAAAGAGTTAAAAGTTGATTTGTTTGATTGTTTTTTTTTTTCAGTGAAAGTGCTCCAAGTTCATCTGTATGTGGTGTATCCTGCACACAGCGAAATTCTTCTACACGATTGCAAGAAGCTACCACATCATCGAGAGTGATTGCTGCAGCACCTGGAAGTTCAGCAACTCTACAACCGAACAGTAAACACCGTGAGACGACCTTCGGTATCGATGAAGATTGTTGGCGATCCAGTAGTGCTGCCATGCTTACGAATGGAAAGGCGCAATTAGTTCGTTTTTTCTCGCTAATTTTAAACTTAAAATAGACAGGC
>UPTC01001104.1:3070-20276 GCA_900537255.1 Acanthocheilonema viteae
ATATATACGAAGAAAATTTGAAATATTTAATGTATTTAAATACTATATATCATCTATTAACAACATGCTAATAGAAACTTTTTATTAATTCAAAATGCAATTATTATCGAAAATTTAAATATTACATAATATACAACTAAAGAATAAATTAGAAAAAAAGAGAAAAATGTAATTATTCTATAATCTAAAAGGATGAAAATAAAAAATTAGAAATGAAATCACAAATTATTGGTGTATGTTTGCTTCTCAATTATTTCGTCTGATGATAATGACAACGATGGTTGTGGTGAAGGTGGTAGTGAAGATGGCGTCGTTTCACGTATTGTTATACCAGCCGGCTGTGTAATTGGAAATAATGGAAGCATAAACGGTGACATGCTTTTACAAGCCTAAAAAACAAATGAAAAAAGAACAAAAAAGCAAAACATTCTTAGAAAAATTTATTTTTTCTAAAATTTTAAGCAAAATGATTTAAGTGTATGATATAATAATTTTAATTAATTCGTAAAATTTTTCAAAATTTGACTGATCATGTGATAATAAAGTAAATTTTGTTACCTGTACACGAGGATATTTTGCATTTGGTCGTCTTCCACGTGGTACCCTTGAAGCAGCTAGTAGACTATCGATGGAAAATGTATTTTTTGGTAATGTAATACTTTCGTTACTTTTCGTCTAAATTTAAAATCTTTTATTGATTGAAGAAATAATATTTAATTTTGCAATATCTAAAAAAAGGCATACAATTATAACTTACTTCATTTTCCTTAGTTTCACTGGAGGTACCAGATTTTACATTTCCGTTAGTATCACGTATAAGATTTTGTGCACGTTGTGCACTTTTTCTTAATTGCTCCTTCTTACGCCATTTAGCCCGTCGATTTTGAAACCAGACCTTAAAATATTGTAACTTTTATGATTTTAGAAAAAAAATTAAGAATTTTAAAGTCTTATGAAAAAATCGAGCGTATAATTTTAACTTACTTCATTTTTGAATTTTTACTAACAATTTTTCTAAAATATTAGAAGTAATCCGAAAGAAAATCATATATCTGTGTAACGCAAGTGTGTTTTCTTTTGTGTTTCAGCATTACGTGAAAAAAAAAAGATTTGACTGCACGTCAAATACTTTATGCATTCAATCCATACCTAATACCGTAATAAGCAAAAAATAATTCAAACAGATGTAAATGCCACGACAAATTGTAATTTAAAATAAAAAGGAAAAATAAAAAGAAAAAAAATGAAATTAGATAGTGAAAATAATGCGAAAATTTCATATCATATTTACATGAAATTAACATTTTGAAAGTGAGAAAGGAAGAGACAGAAAGGGAAGAGAGGGAGAGAAAGAGAAGGAGTGCAAGCAAGAAAAAGGAAAAGGGAAAAAGGAAGAAAGAAATGGCAATAAAATAAGCTTAAATTGCTTTATTGGCTTAGTTAAATACGACAAAATGGATGTAATCAAATTAGTTACAATTTTTTTGTGAAATTTGATGGGTTATTTTCATCAAAGCATTCATTTTTTTTCTCTCTCTTTCTTAACCAATTCTTAAAATAATGGTTTTTCATCCAGATCTTTTTCTCATTTCTTCTTTTTTTATTATCTTTCCATCTTTTCTCTCTTTCTTATCTAACTTCGCTTTTCTTATCTTTGCAACAATCTCTTTTTTTCTCATTTTTACTACACTCGATAATTTTGGAATACGAAATTTGAAGAAGAAAAAAAAAAGAATAAATTGCCCATAAGATAATTAGTAACTAAATTGACTGGAATTGATATAATACATCATGTGTTTTGATTGTATCGCTTTGCTATTGAACCTTTTTTAACAATGAAATTTTTTTTCAAAAAAAGAAATACATTTCGTTAATAAAATAAAAATGGAATGATAAAGAAATTATCTGACTACCGTAATTTACGTGCATTAGAAAAGTTTTGCATAGAAAATGTCGAGGATTACGGTAGATAGATTTAATATATTCTCATTTAAAAAGAATTAAAATTAAGAAAAGTAAATGAGAAAACATTTTTTCCCAATCGTACACAATCGCGTGCAAACTATATCTTAACATTTATCACAACAACAAAAATAACATTAATCCTGAGTTATTGAGGAGTAATGATAATTTGACAAAATTTGAAATTTGGAAAAAAACAGTGATTTATTACCATAACATGATCGATGATCACGATAAATACAGCTTATAACCCGAATGATCATGATTTTTATTATGATGAATTATGGAATTTGACGTGCATAATATTTCATTCTGAATGGATTGGCGGTGATTAGATGTTACAGCATATTTATGTCTAATCCTAATTAATCCAATTGAGTGCTAAGAAAATAAATTTGTGATTTTCAGTAATTTGTCTATTTTCATTTTTAAACAGCTTTTTTTTCTTAAATTACCAATTTTTTGACTCTTTCATATAATTTTTATGCATTTTATTATCAAGGGAATTGATTTGATTATCTATCTGTTTCTATTTTCGATTACGGAAGATAAATTAATGAAAGCGATAATTAATGACTGATCATATCGGATGTTTAATTTACACTAGCAACGTGTTTATGCAGACGTAATATTGCGTAAAATGGTTAAATAAAAGGTATCGCAAAAAATTCAATTCAATGAAGGAGAATTTTTAAATATGGAAAGTAAACTAACATTAATTTAAATTGGGTTTACAAAATTTTGATTAGGTTCGATTATATTACTTAAACTTGCAATGTTATCAGTTTCTTAAAATAATTTAAAATTTCATCTTCAGTTCTGTCCCGACTCTTTTTTCTCTCCGATCAAAAACTGTCCAAATTTTCTTCTACTTTTGATGAAATGTTTTTTCATGTTGAAAAAATATAAAAATTTCATATTCGAAATAAGAAAAAAGTACGACAAAAAACATTTGGAATTATCCAAAATATCTTAATTTTAAATCATTCAAATTCTTATTATGAAATGATTAGAAAAATTAACATTTCAAAATAATTCTGGAAATCAGCGATTTTTACATACTGTCTTACCTGAACACGTGATTCGAGAAGATCTAAACGTAGCGCTAACGCCTCACGCATAAATACATCTGGATAATGGCTTGCTTCAAATGCATTTTCCAATTCCTCCAATTGCCAACCCGTAAAATTTGTCCTTGTTCGTCGTCTTTTACATTCTAACTTATCGTTACCTAAGAAATTAATTTTATCAGGTAATTAATTTAAACAAACCACAATTTGGAGTTTTTATGATAAAACAACTTATATACATCAACTATTTCTAAAAATTTTCGTTCAAATATTTTGAAGAATGCTTCAAAATTCAATAATCTATTTATATATATCATAAAAAGAAATCCATGATATATAATTATTAAATCGGACCAGGTTTTTTTTCGTAATTCTTACTTAATAACTATATCAAAAGATGTTGTTGCTATTTTTACTTCAATAAAAGTTATCTTTTGAGAAGGTATTATTTAATTATCACCTCTTCTAGAGTCCTTACAATCCACACCAAGCAAAGCGCTAAGATGTAGTCGTTGTGAATGTTGCGGTGATTTTTCATTGGGGTCTTGATCTGTCGTCAAATGATTACCGTTTCCGGTAGTATCCGGCGTGGTTGATCGTGATGATGCTACTTCTGATTCGTTGGATGATGTCGGCTGTTGTGCCGTTGATAAATCTACTGAAATTCAAAAAACAAGTGATAAGCGTGTTATATCACGTAATTTTGTTAACCATGTCTCACGTAAGCTCCACCTCGTTATTATTTGTTATCAAAATGAATTCTACTGAAAACAATTCAGTGATTACAAAATTCATATGCATAACAAGTCATTGTAAATAACACTTCTGTAGCAAAAAATAATCTGCCAAAAAAAGCCAGAAAATTTTCTGTTGCTGTCTGATAATCATTATGTACAATTTGAAAATCTTAATAAAAAGTCTGTCGAAAAAATGGATAATTAATTAAACATACTTCCTTTAACAAGTTGCTGTTGCATTTTCCAGCATTCCTTCCAAAATTGTTGCATTCCAATAGTTGTAAGCATTGGGAAAATTTTTTCTAAATTACATTTCATTTTTATTTTTTTTTGTATTAATAAAATTTTTCTTTTTAACTACAAAATTTTCAAATGCCTTTCCTCAAAGAATTAAAGTATGATCAAAAATATTTATCACATGATAATTATCATGATATTCGGTAGATATCACTGATATCAGATGAACGATGTGATAAGCGAATGGTGAATATAGTAATAATAGTAATGAACAGCAAAAGTTAGCAAAAAAATTAAGTATTTTAGAATAAGCAATTTCTATTAAATATTTTGAAAATATAGAACTGGATGATTGAATTCAAATAAATCGTCCTTCTCAATTTTACATTAAAAAGATAAGAAAGTATATGAATTTGAAAAACTAAATTTTTTGATTAAAATGAATCGAATTTTCACCATGAAAGCCGAATATTTAAAAAAGGATTTTTCACAGCAGATAAAGTTTTATAAGAAGGAAAAATTACGGATAGAGTTTTTTGATGAACTTTTAAATTAAAATCATCATTTAATTCAAAAATTTTTATTTCAACGACTGCAATATAATTTTTTGACATAGCAATATAAAAAATTTACAATTTATTAACAAATTTATAAAAGGTGAAAACTAAGAACTTAATGAGCTTATAAAAAATACATTAATAACGAATCAAATTAAATCTTTTTCTTTTCAAAATTGCACATCATTTAAAAACTAAAATGGAAATGTAAGCATTGAAGCAAAATGTAAAATTATCAATTATTTATGGATTAACAAATACATTATATATTAATAACGAATCAAATTAAATCATTTTCAGCATTGAAACAAAAAAAGAAGTAAAATATGAATTAAGAATTTTAAAAAATATATGTATTAAGGAAATTTGAAATTAATAATTTTCTATTACATCAACATACATATGAAAGTAATTTATACTAAAGTTTTTCCAATGAATATACTAAGAGATTTCTTAACTTTAAAAGTTAGCTTTAACATTTTAAGCTAAAAGAGAGGAAAGGAGTGAAATTTATCCAATCAGCAAAAGGAAGGAATGAAATTGGAGGCGGTATTTGTACTGCAACACCAATCTAACCAAACAATTGATTAAGCTTTTTTCTCTCTTACCACCACCGGAAGAAGCAATTGGAAGAAAAAAAGATTCCATGATAAAGGATATTGAAATTTTTTATGAAACTTAAAAAATTATTTTGTTAAAATTTATAACAGCGCTAATGGTGGAGTAACAAAAATAATTAGCAATGAAAACGAAAGGAAAAGTAAAATTATCACTAAATTAAAGGATAGGAATCTAAATATCATATAAAATAATAACGAATTCATATAGAATTCGCACGTTTAATGTGATAAGTAGTATTTTACGCATGGTTATGTTACAAGCGTATATTAACGAGCTGAAAAAAGTTAACTTACAAATTTGTTTTTTTTTATTGCATTTAAAATATTTTAATACTTGCAGTATATTTCGACGTTCAAAAATTTTGTCCTTCAAAAATTTCGAATGAATGATACTGAAATAAACTTAACGAACTTTTTTAGTGATATTTTGCAATGATCTATAATTGAAATTATTTGAAATCAAAATGTTTGTTTTCAAAAGACGAAAAGATGAAAAATAATTATCAGTACTGTCATTAACTTCAATGTAATATATCGATATAGTAAAAGGTAAAATTGATTTAAGAATTTTAAAAAATGAAATATTACAGCAGTTTAAGAATTTTGAAAAATGAACTATAAGTTTGGGGATTTTAAAAAATAGAATATAAAATTAATACAAGGATTTTAATCAATGGGAAGCATTTTTTATAAATCAGATATATACTGTAAAATGATTCAAGAAAAATGCTAATTAATAAAAGAATAAATGAAAATGAAATTTTATTTAGGAATTTTATTTAAATTTCCCTTAACTGAAATTTGATTTTGAAATTTTACTAAAGACGTATTCTATATACAGGTTTAAAACTTTAGGAGAAGTAATACTAACAAAGGAAAGGATTTTGAAGGAAAGTGATGAAAGAAGAGAAGGAAAATGGAAGAGGAAAAGAGGGAAAAAGAGGTAGAGATTAAAATGCTAATTCACACAGATATGTCTGTGTGACAAATAAGTTGTTATTTTTTTGCTTTTTGTTTTCTTTTCTTTCTGAAGATAAAAAATATTTCATCGGAATTGTTTTTTTCTCGTATTATTTGAATTTGAAATTACAATATGAAATGATAAAAAAGATAGGAATATAAAAGAGCAAAGAATTTAAAAATGCATGAATTATTTAGAATAATGAAAACAAATTGAGAAGTTTTGTAAAAATAATTGTGATAATATCAAAAGAATAATAAATAAAGATCAATTTTTCTCTTTTTTTTAAAAATTTTCTCTTAACCATGCTTTTGATTGAAATAAATATATGATTCATAAAGAAAAAAGGAAAGGAATTTCATATTTCAAGTTCAATTTTAAAATTGAAAATGAAAAAGAAGAAATATAACTCTTTGCTACGTTTTGTTATACGGTAAGAGAAGAAAAATAAAAGATTATTTATTGGAAGGTGAGAAGGCGGGATAAAGGCATATTTTAACTTTTTTTTCAACTTTGTTTTTTATATTTAACGAGTTTATTTATGAAAAATTACTACTGTTAAATAATAACGATAATAATTAACTAAAGGAAATGGAGAAAATAACAATAATAATGATAACGATAAGCACTAATGATAATAGTAATAACAATTATAATAATAATAATTATTATAATAAGGGCTGAATGTGAAGAGTAAAGAATGATAAAAATGTAGAAAAAGTGATGATAAAAAAATGTGTATTTTCACGTGTTATTTTATTTTTTCTCAAACAACAATAATTTATAAATTTTTTTCCATTAGATAATAAAAAGAATTTCAAAATTTTAAACAACTGAAATTAATTTGAAACAAAGAAAAAGAAACAATGTAAGTGTTGTTGATTGATGAAACGACTGAAATTAAATCACACGAAATTATTTTATCGATTACTGCCCAAATAACAGAAGGGATAATTTTTCTGGGATAAGATTTATGACAGATCATTTAATGATATGCAAATAATATTCTTCTGCCATTTTTGATTGACTTAATTAATGAATGAACCTGTCGGATAATGGATTGGATGAGATAGCAAAAGAGACAATTGATCATTTACATAGCTCAATAAGGCACTCAACATACTCATAGATTTACGGCAGTTTGATCATGAATTAATTTCATTTCATACACTTTGCCCTCTCCATCAAAAATAAAACTGTGTGTGTGTGTGTGTGTGTGTGTGTGTGTGTATGTAAGTCTGTCTGTCTATCTGCTGTCGACAACAATAAAAATTAGGGTTGTAAATTTGACAGCTCTTCAATCACTAATTAATTAATACCGTCTCTCAAGCAAACACACACATACAGTTCGACTTACTATCATCTTCCAAATCTTCACATTTTCAACTCGCTCGCACAATATGCAAATCAAAAAGAGATTTGTAGTTGTTTTCCTTCCTCTCTTCAAATCACTTTTTTCTACTCTTTTTTCTGATGGATTCATCAGTTTTAGTGAAAGAAAAAAAGAGAAGAGAAATAAATGTTAAAATAAGAATGAAGAATTAAGAAGGAATGGAAAGATTATTCAGTAAATAAACATCAAAAAATTATTTCATTTTCATAAAAATTTTGCAAATTGTTTATTTTAGATAAATGTTGAAAAATAGCAAAAAAATGATGAATAAATCCCTTCATTTTTCTTCTTGAAGAAATTTATTCTTCATTTTTTTGCCATTTATTTAATTCATTTTTCAACATTTATCAACACAAAAAATTTTTTGGTGGAATTTTGCTATCATTTAATTCAATGATTAAACAAACATAATTAGGAAGAAGTGAATTTAAAATAGGTTTATAAATTGACAAATTTTGCACTAAATGACGTTTCAAGAAAAATAAAATTATAAAATTAATAAATGACTGAAATAGTAAATGTTTCATTTGTAATTATATCCGGTGTTTAGTACTTCGACCTTTGCCTTTTTGCCATTCCTTAACATTTTAGATTTCATTCGCAATCATTTCAAATTCTTAATAAAATTGTGCTTAATAAATGAAATCATCAATTTGCATCTTTTTCTTTTTATTTTTTATTTTGATTTCTTAGAAAAAAAGGAAGAAAAACGTGAAAGAGAGAGAGCGAGAGTGAGAAGAGAGAGAGAAGAGGGGAAGGAAAGCAGAAAAAAAAGATAAGGAGAATTTGCATGAATCATTTAACCTCGACAAATGATGCCATCCAACTATTTATATATTTCAGCTTTGTTGGATATGGAAGACAGGGTTTAAATTACATTTCAAGATTGAATTTGATGAGATAAGCTGTTTCATCTCTTCTTTTTTCTCTCTTCACATTTCTAGCGATGTTGAAAACGATCATTATCATTATTATCACAATCATTACCACTGTTATCACCGTCATTCTTGTTTAAAATAATAGCAAGATTCATTGAAAAAAAGCTAATTCTATATAATTAAAGGTTTCCTGTACAGTGAAAATGAGAACAACATGAATTTCAGTTAAAAAAGCAAAAGTATGTGCACTGATAATCAATTATTGAAGTTTGTGAAAAGCATAATGTTTATCATTAAAATGGATAATTACTATTTCAAAGTCTAACATTATTGACTGAATAAATTCAAAAATCAAAGTATCATTGTTGTCACTTTAATGATTATCGGTGTCATTACTGATTACTAATATCACTGTCGTTACTGATGAAAAAAAACATATCTGAATAAGTTATCAGCTAATTTCAAATTTCATATGTACATGACAAATTAATTCATGCTTCTTTCTGGATCGATTGATTCCAAGTTGTCAAGTCGGTTAATTCACATTTAATCCGAATATTTTCAATTAATCTATTCATTTTTGTTCATCGGGGCGCCTGAAAGATAGCAATACTTGCAAAAAAACGTTGAAATGAAATTAAAAAATTTAATAAGGATATGGTAATTATCTAAACTTGTTTGAATATGTCAGAAAATATATGATATAAGAAAAGGCTAATTTCCATATCAATTAGTGAAAAGAGGAAAGAATGAAAAGAGAAAGAGAGAAAGCGAGAAAAAGAAATGAGAAATTCAAATTATGTTTTATATAATTTTTGTTTTCTTAAAAGTATGCATAATCTTTTAGGGTTCTTCTTTCTTTCTCTCTATCTCTTTCTCTCTCTAGTTCACTCGCTTTGTCAATTTGTGTATTTTTTTTTGCTTAATACCTTTAAATAAAAACGATGGCCTTATTTCTACTCCCAAAATAAGGGAAAGGATAAAAGGCTATCAATTTTTAATTTCATTTCAATTTTAAACAAACAGTATAACATTTACTGAAGAGCCAATAAGCAAAAATATAGTATATGATGTGATCAAGAAGAAAATGAGGAAAAGGGAATAAAATGAAATGCCTTTACTGCCAATCAAATATGGAAGATGAAATTGAATCAATTTGTTTTCAAAAAGCCATCAAGCAATTTGAGAAATTTGATTCCAAATGAATGATGATCGGTGATGTTAGGTGGGATAGATAGATGGTTAGGCCTTAGAGAGAGAAGAAAGGACATCTATGGGGGGTACCAACGAAATGATTCGGATATGCATGAAAGAAAATGAACCAAAAAAAGCTTATCCTAATTAATTGCCTGTTTTTTTTAAATGCTATATCCTATTGTTTTTTTCACTTCTCCGTTATTTCTTTTTTCCGATTGTTCATTCTGGATGAAACGATTTTTTATGAGATTATTTATTTGTTTTGCCTTCGTTTGAAATTATATTAAGAATAATGTTCAATAAATTTATACTACACCGAATGGAAGTTAACATCGAAAATTGAAGATTTTACATATGACAATAAAAAATGAAAACGAATAGTTTCAAAGGAAAAAACACTCCCAATAGGCTTGGGCAATCATTTGTATAAACAACTTAATATTGCTTCGATAATTACAATTTATACAAACAGACGTAAAGAGCTAACGTGCAGAATGTCACGTTAATTAGTTGATGAAGAAAAATGATGAATTTTACTCCATGAAAGCATGCTATATTTTCCAACGCACCTTAAATATTCAGTTTTTGAAGAATTGAAAAACATTACCATATAAACCAATCTTACATGCGGTAAATTCTCACGGGATATTTTTGGTAGCTGATTTATTGAGTAGTACACACAGCAACAACACTGTTGCCAATTAACACATATAATGAAGAGTTAATGTCATTTGGGAATTATATTCGGAGAAGTTCTACGACCGATTTTCTTCCATCATTTTGATAAATTGTGAGATGAGTGAAGCTTTCTGACAAATCATTGCGAATAAAAATTTGATAGCACAATCCTTGGAATGGAAACGCCTTCGTAGAACAGAAATGAAATTGCATTACTTACGAACTTGAAATGATTAAAGGACAAGAAAAATCATCGCACAAAATGTCCAGTCATTTTTTAGCAAATTAATTGATGTAAAGGTGGAAATTGAAATACGAATTGGGGTAGCTATTACTGGTACTAGCAAAGGAAGAAAGAAATAGACAAATTATTTAGTGATGCTTGCTAACAGCGCTACTTCTTGGCAAAAAAATGAGAATATTTGGTCTTCACGAAGATTTTCAAAACCATTAGAAGATAGCATTTTGTCATGGATTTAAACTATGACTTCATGCAATCTGGGAGTATTTTCGACGGTAGCTTTTCGAAATGATCATTGATCTTTAATTTAATTGCTTCTATCTTTAATAATTATTCACATTTCTTGAACCGGATTATTCGAATAAATAATTGAAGAAGCAACGGATTGATTAGATTTAAACAATCTAATTCATTTTCTTACTTCATAAATTAACTCCAAAAGAAACCAGTAACATTAAAATAAAGCGTATAAATGGATCGTCAAAGACTCAGCCGATGGTTATGAAACCAAATTTGAATCATATTAGATAAAATATTTTAAGTTTCAAAAATTTTCAGCCCTAAACAAATAAAAATCCTACAAAAAAACGAATTAAAATCCATATGCAATTTTATGAAATAATAGAACCATTATATAGTTCTTAAATAAAATTATCAAAAAAATACAATTACTATAATGCGTTATTATGTTACGAGTCCCAATACATAGTAGCTATAATGACCGTTTTCAGTCATAATAATAATAATAATAATATATGGTTATAATCATTGAATAGTTCCAATTATATTATGTAGCTATAATCATTTATGCAAAATTACTTTCAACCATCAAGTTTTTTTTTTTTTTTAAATTTAATATGATTATTAAATCAACGCAATCAATACATATTTAATATAAAGCACTAATCAACGCCATAAAAAGCCAAAAGCAGTAAACAAAAAAAAATGTCCATCCATATAAATGTTGCACGATATGACGTTTAAAATAATGGATATTGATTAAGTAACTCATATTAAATATAGATAATTTATGTGTTAGCTAATTAGCGGAAAACAATTATTCATTAAACAAGATATAGCTAATCTTTTTTACTTCATTGTATAATATAAATTTGAAATTTAGCATTACTAATATGTTTACATTATTAAATAGTCAACCATTGATGGATTTGATAGAAATAAATACCGTACTGCTATTATATTACCGAATATATAAATTTGAGTGATATTTAGTTTGATTAGCATATGATTCGTTTTATCTTTCTGTTTCTTCCTTTTTTTACGTGCATTTCATATAAATTTAATTGAATGCCAGTATTTTGAAATTTTATACCATCAAATTAAATACCTTGAATCATAGATTATGAAGTTGCTGCATTTTGTTACTTGAAATTTGTTCACATTTGAATATTCTGAGTGCTTCAATAATTTGATTACCTTAGACATTTCTTGCACGATGCATATGTCCCAAATGGCATAAAAAAGTTGTAAAAACTAGAAAAATTCGTCCCTTTTTTGTTCTTTCTTTTTACATGGAATACGAATTAATTTTGCTATCATCCAAAATTTATTTGATCAAAGCTTTTTTTTTTTTTGAAATGAAGCAAAATTTGAGACATGAGGAAGTTATACAGTGAGACATCAATGTGATGTAAATCAGTGTGGTGGTTTTTCTTGTTTGGATTGTTATCGTTGGCTCGGTAAGATAGGCTGTGTGTTCTTAGGAGGATTGTAGATTGATAAAGTTGGAGGTGGTGTGTTAAAGGTTACTGATTGTGTAATAGAGTGTTTAAATTACTAAAATTAAAAAAATATGGCATGCAATGCTTATAATAATATTATTGATCGGTAGTTGGAATTGCTATGTTATCTCTTTCATTTGTATTGTTAACAGTTATGATTGTTCTAAATTTTTAAGGTTTTGTTCAAAATTGTTTAGGGATAAGACTTACGAAATCATCAGTTTTACTAAGATTGATTAGTGTTATTAATGATATTGAAGGTACGTTTTCATCGCACATCTATTAATTAACAGTATTTATTGGTTATTAGCAATAATCAATTTCGTACTGACAATGAATAAGTGATAATATCCAGTTTGATTATTTTTTTAGATAAAATGTTTGGTTCAAAGCTGTCATCATTTTGTTGGGGAATCACTGCAATCGAGCAACGTCGTGGTTTTGCAACCCTAAAGGATATTTCTATTCGGTTGAAATCTGTTCGAAATATTCAGAAAATCACGAAAAGTATGAAGATGGTATCTGCTGCGAAGTACAACAAGGCGGAACGTGAATTGCGGGTAATTTTGTTTTTCTGATATTCTTGAAAAACGCTATACTGTTAGGCCGTGGATGCTGATGTTCTCTAAGTATTTATATTTATTAGTAAATATGCAAGTTTCTTGTGACATACGCTTTCATGCTGTTTACAACCAAATGTTAATTAGTATTAAGGGTGCTCGAGTGTTCGGCGTTGGTGCATTACAATTTTACAATAATATTGGTGCGGCAGAAGCAAAAGATAAACTTCCAGAAGTTGCTATAGCTTCGGCAGAAAAAGAAAAACGTTTGTTAGTGTTGGTTACGTCAGATCGAGGACTCTGCGGCTCTGTACACTCGGCTGTTGCAAAGGTATGCCACTGCTAGTTTAAATAACTATTATGCTCATAGTACTGCTTGGTAAACATGAAATAGTATTGTTTTACTTCACTTGTGTTGTTTTATTGAAACTTTGCTGCAATCTCAACGCGTATGTAGATAATCGAGTAAGGTAAAAATATTTTTTTGGTTTAGTATGTTTTGTTTACAGGAGGCTAAACGATTATTAACAGAAAAGGCATCGGAGGCAGATTACAAACTGGTACTTATCGGTGATAAAGCTAAAGCATCTATGCAAATTGTTCATGCAAATCATGTGCTATTCTCATGCAATGAAATTGGTCGACTTCCTCCAACTTTTGAGGATGCTTCAGTTATTGCTGCCAAAATTCTGTCATCGAATTTCAAATTTGATAAGGTGATTTAAATTTCCCAACTTTTTCTGTACCATAAGTTGTAGAAATGCATGGTCTGAACCAAATATTCCATGGTATTGCAAAAGTTTTAGCTTTAGCTGTATTTTCATAGTGTTGCGTGACCTAACTGTTAGTCATTAGCGATTATTAGTGGTCGATTCTTTAGGTACAATGTGCGACAGAAAGTTACAATTTTTTTTTTCAAATGAAAAGTTTTTTTTTTCTAGAAAATATAAAAGCGCATTGCTTCGACATTATTTCTTTCATGATTTACAGTTATTAGTTCGTAATTTTTACTACACATTTTTCATTTTTATTCACTATTAGTGTTACTATACATCTTACATTTTTATTTATTGTCAAGTCGAATGCAGCAATATTTTTCCAAAAAGAAATCCTTTTGTAATTGCAGGGCTTTATACTGTATAATAAATTCAGATCTGTCGTTTCATATAAAACATCTGTAATACCAATGTTTACGCTGGATGCAATTATGGTTCGTTTTTGAATGTATTTCTCATTTTTATTCTCTTATACTTGTACTCGACTGTTACATAAGATGTAAACTTTTTTAAAGTGATAATTTACGTGATAATATTCGGAAAAATATTTTCATTGCTGGGCCTACAAAGACATACGATGCCTTCTATCGTGTATGTTCAGAACTGTTTTCACAATTTATTTAGCATACATTTCTAGCTTTCCGGCGAATATATTCATAATATATTCATAATTCATAGTGGTGTAAAAGGTTTAACAGCTATCTTTTTCCTATGAAGAATTTATTATGCAGAAGCAACCAACAATGTCCATGTATGACTCAGTCGATGATAACGTGCTAAACGATTATGCCAATTACTCGTTAGCTCAACTACTTTATTACGCTCTAAAAGAATCTGCTGCATCTGAACAAAGTTCCCGAATGACTGCCATGGATTCAGCAAGCAAGAATGCTGGTATGTTGGAATAAGCTTTAGACTTTTTAAACTCACATTGAGAAACATTTTAAAGAAAAGTAAGTTGAAACTTAAATTTTAATCCTTTCTACTTCCAGAATTTGAATTCGTGCTTTCTTTCTATACTAAAATTTGAGATTTTGCTAAATAAGTTATTGCGAGATTATCGTTGCGTAAAAGTTTTCATTTTATTTCGGTTTCCGTTATCACTGTGTAAACTATCTAACTTTGTCTTAGTGACTCATAATTTTCAGGTTTTGTTAGACTATGTGATTAATAAAACGAGATTATGCACTGGTACATTAAGCACTTTGTAGAAAATTGAGAATTACATCCAATCAAATCTTTTTATTTAATCCATCTAAAATGTCCTATTATGTTAAGCGCTGTTATCATATAAATGATATTTCCGAAAATATAGTGAAGTAAAAATTATAGGTGAAATGATCGATAAACTGACGATGTCCTTCAATCGAACACGGCAGTCAGTTATTACACGCGAATTGATCGAAATTATATCTGGAGCTGCATGTGTTTGAAATTATTAGGGTTTATTTCCCAAGCTTGATAATGTGAAGAATTTTGATGTGATATGCATATTTGAATAGGATAATATTCTATAAAATTTCATTTTAACGTATTATTGGTAGTTTTGCTGCGGCTTAACCCCTTACATGGATTTTGTAATTCCTGCCATTATTGTTCGGAACTTATCACTAGGCGTGATAATTTCCGAGACATTTTGATCTGATATTATTGGGAGTGGGTCTGAATGGATGAATAAACAGTGACATGACGAAGATAGTAGAAAATGCAATTAAAAATGAAATTTTCGCATGGAAAGATGATAATATTTCAACTGATTTATCAATTTCTGCTGAAGTTATCATTTGGACATTGCGTCGATATCGACAAAATTATTAGCTTGATAAGTATCATATATGGCAAAACTGATAAGGAATTATGCTTATGCTCTGTGGTGTAGAGCATATCTAGATGGGAATTACGATGATCTAGAATAATTTCAAAGATCTTATTGGATACATTTGATTCATGGCTTTTTGCTTAAAGTTTTTGAAGGAATTTTATTTCAGCTTTTTGGTTTTTTTTATTAAAGGAACAATAGGGTAACTTAAGACATTTGCCTGGGTTATGTCTTGAATGGATTTGTACTGGCATGGAAGGAGCGACTAATAATCAGCCAGGTTTCGATCGAAGCCATGTGGCAGAAATGGAAGAAGCAGCAAATATAATTATGGTTTGTTCCTAATCTCAGAATTGATCGTAGCTAAGAGAGTTATGTGATCACATTCACATGATTTTTACGTAATGCTTGTTTTACCAAATTTGCGCTACATGTTAAGGATCGTTGAATTTTAAATTAAAATTTTATAGACGAACTGTAATCATTATATCTAATTATTTCAGAACCTTCTCTGAATGTTTCGTATTTACTTATATTTATGTCTTTGCATAAAATATGAAGCATTATGATTTTTCCCTTCGGATTCCTCATACTTTTTTTGATTTAATAGAAATAAGAGATGATATGAATATTTGAAACTCAGAAATTTTCAGTCACCGAATATTTCGTATGATGCTCGAAAAGCTGCCGAACATTTCTTCCTTAGTATTCGTAACGGGAAATTTTCTGCAGAATATTGTCGTCTAGTAATTGGTAGCTGAGTTTGACTTTTATCGTTTCCTTTTTGTTTGATTTCCATCTTCTAACTAACTTCTAAATGTGTGAAAAAATATCTTAAATTGATAAAGAGTCATGTTTGCCGTTAGTTTTTTCTTATTCAAAAGAGTCATCTTTATATGTTTATAACTTAGAACTAAAGCGGAGCAGTTTTTTTTTGTAACTGAATTATTATTGTTTTTAGAAGCAACATCCAATGAATTTGTGATCTTTGAAATGGTCCAACTTATGGTTATGAATCTTTTCAAGCAATGGTCCATATTGCAACCACCGATTTTTCGTCAATGTTTTGAATATCTTCTAGAAAACGCTGTTCACAAATTTAGGTGAGTTCTTTTTCTTAATAACCATATTATTTAAGTTATTCCCAGTCAACATATATAAACACTATTTTAACAATGTTATTTCATTTGAATATTTATTGGAACGAATTTTCACTTTCGACAGGGCCTCAAAGTTGATTCGAGTCGAGATGCTAAGAGCATGTGCGAAGTTACTGAAGCGATCTATTTTTGATGGTAAAGCTTGTGATGCAGATACAGTGGATCAAACTGTCCATTTCCTGTTGACTAATGAAGACCCGCAACTTGTAAATATGTTTGTTCTTTTAGTTTAAATGGATTTGTTGTTCTTGATTATGATATTTCGATATTGGATATATGTATTTACGAGTTTTTACACGTTATTCACCTCGTAGAGGGCAAGAGATGAGGGTGATATATATATGAAGTAATACACTTTTGATTTCAGAGAAAGACGCCTGAATAATTCTTTAATTTCCACTTTTCCAGCAAGCGATTGCATGTGAATTCATCGAAGCAATTGCCAGTGAATTTGTGACATCGTGGAGGATGTCTAATCTTGGAATCAGTTTTGATTTTCATCTCAGGGCTAGGCGTTCATTTGAGGTTTCATTTCTGTAGTCATATACATTAAAAAAAAACTATTTTAAAGTTAAATCTTTAAATTTTCTGTCTTGTTAGGGTTTCCAGAGCTGTCAT
>UPTC01001105.1:0-20269 GCA_900537255.1 Acanthocheilonema viteae
ATAATAGAGAAGAAATTACTAAAATATGCGATATTATAAATTTTACCTCGAAATTTTCGTTTTGTTTTGAATGCTAATTCAATCGTATCCGGATTGCACTTTATTTCCGGAGCTCCAATCAAACCATTGTCTATTTCTGTCGTCAAACCCGCCTGCAATAAATGCAAAATTATTTTGATTACTTAATTATTGAATCTAATATATTCGAAATAAATATGCAGAAAAAACAAAGTCATGGCTTTGGATGGATTTTTAGTAAAAATTTTTAATGTTAGTTAGTTTATTTATTTTTTGCGCTCTTCTTCTTTGTATCTTTCAATTCATGACAACTGTATATAATTTTTGTTTGATTTTTAAAAGCAAAATTTTAATAGTAATCAAGAGATTTAAAAAGGGAGAAATAATTGCTCCGAGTGAGCTACAAATTGTACCTTTTCACCCATTCAGCAATTTATCATCATTTTTGAATATTTCAAATGAACAAAATCAACTTCTTTTTTAAAGGAATGATGAGGGAAAAAAGAAGCCTACATATTTTCCATTAATCATCACTGAGGCAAGAAGAGGTCAAGGTTTATCCATTTGTCATTTTCAGCCACAATCAACCTTCGTTTTTCAAAACTAAGTTAGTTGGAATAATAAATAATAAAAATAATTATTATTTATATTTGCTTCAACTAGAAATTTCAGAAATTTCTTGGTCATTCAATATTAAGGCAATTATATCGACTTTGATAGATATTGGCTTAAGATTAAAATAAATTGTATTAATTTCACAAGAGTTTTCGGTGCTAAAATCATAATCAATCAACAAAAAGCTCCATAAATTCCATTTCAGACTCTATTATTCTATTTTTAAACATGTATTCCCCTTATTTTTTCTCAACAATCTGCTAGCGTTTATGTGATTCTAACATTTTTACAGTCATCAGAAAATGAATCGAATTTGGGGGTTTATATTGACATTAAAATTTGAGAAAGATGATATTGTAAAAAATAAATCCCAGTACAATTCAATTCATAGATTAAACAGGAAATGAAATGTTAATGATGGACTTACTTCTGATGATTTGCGTAAGATGAACCACAAAGAGCATAAAAGATTAGAGAAACCATACCTCAGAAGCATTTCCAATTCTTTCCCTGTTCTCTGTAATTAAAATTCTCGAATTTTAATTATAATTTCACTTTCCGCGCAGTTTACTGATGAGGTTAAAAATTAGGAGCAAAACATAAAATATGAATTTTCACAATAAAATGTATTACTATGTGAAGTTTTTCCCTCTCCTATTTTACTTTAAATTTCAAAGCACCTCGGTTGAAGTTTCCAGAGGCAAATTTACCTTGACGTTAAATCGAATTTATATTTCAGATACGATGGTAATTTGATGTTTTCAAATATGATTAATATATTTGTGATGTTAGTATTTGATAAAAGTTTTTCGAATACAAACATTATCACACTGAAACTATCACATGTTAGAAAATGAACTTTAAAGGTGGTAAAAATTCTTATTGCTTTTCAGTTCGATATAATTTAATCAATTAGATTTTGAATGTCACTGCTCATTTTTTTTGTCAGATTCTATCTGCGCAACAAATTTAATTAAAAACAATTTGAACAAAGAACAGAATAAATAAATAAATGACAGTGTGATCAGTCTTTATTAATTTAAACGTATATTTTCAATTATGAAATACTAACCTTTATGAAAACGAAATTTTTTATTAATTTGTATCTTTCGATTACCTAACTTCAATTGAAAACATAAACTATCATTTGAAAAAAGAGATGCTCAGTGAAGTTCAACATTTGATAACAATGATAAATGAAATAATCATCTATACATCTAATAACAATGATAAGTGAGGTAGAGAGAAACTTGAGTTAGTCATCTGTGCATCTGATAAAAACAAAAGTGAAGTAGAGGGAAATCTAAGTTAGACATGAAAAATGGACGATGAAGCGTCAAGGTAACATTCATAACTGTAAAAGTTTAAGGACTACGTGAGCAAACATTTTGGCTTCATGAATGACAAATAAAAGCAACTGATAAAAATTACATTATTTGAAATGAGTTTGATTCCAATATGTATGTATTTTAAGAAGTTTATTTGCAATAGAAAAAGTTCAAACTATTGAATCTTGCATGTATTCGAAAACACATGATCATAAATTTTATATAAAATTTGAAGACGAAAAATAAGAAATTGAATTAAATAATTTTTTGTTGATAGCGCCGAGCAGTGAGCATGTCGTAGAACTGACAATAAAACTTTCCTTTTCATATTTAAGTGAGATGCAAAAAAAAAAATCACGAGAGCCAAGCTAGATAATTGCAAAAAAAGATTTCAATAGGTCAGTAATCGTTTTCTTCTTACACTTCATAAATCACATATCACTTTCGACTATAGTGTAATTGATAATGATATAAAAATATTTGGTGCAAGGCCGTTGCGTGTCTACCTGCAGCAATTTGAATTTTGAATGCAAGGCCGCCCAAACATACATTTATAGCTTCGATCACTTCTCCGTTCAAATTTTCTATTGAGCTGCCGTAACAGTAATGAATTTTTTTCCGGAGAATAAAATTAAATTTAACTGAACGAATCAAATTATAATTTTATACGAAAGTTTTTAATTCCAATAGAAGGAAGTGTAATATTAATGTAACAGATTCTTACGGTAAAATTATAAGAGTTTTAGAATTATCAGCGAGACAATATTTGGAAAATCTTTTTGTTAACTGATCTCTTTTCTTTCCAAAATATATTTGTATTTTAGGGCTACAAAAAAAATGATAATTAGTATAGTACAATTTAAATTTATGGAAGAAAGAAATTATTCCTTGAAATTATTGTTTGAAATTATTACTAAATTTGAAACAAAGAAAATAAAAGGATTATGAAGGTTTGAAAATGTACATAAAATGCTGTAAAATAAATATTATGAATGTTTTCTTGTAAGTAAGTATAAGAGATATTACCGATATTTGTCTTCGTTAAATGCCATTTCTTTTTCATATTTCTTATTTCCTAAATAATTGAGCATTCCTCCAAATATTAATATTTTATTAAATAATCCAAAAATTGTTTAAAATTTACTCAGTTAATAAATTACATGTACTTCGAAATGTATTCAAAACAGATATATATCAAAGAATAGCATTCATGTAAATATTCTGAACAAAATCGAAAATCTACTTAATAGAAAACAGAATGATGAAATTAATAGTTGATAAAAAATTTTAATAAGTTCTAATTGAAACATGAACATGAAAAAAAATGAGAAAAGTAGTTTTTTAGTAAATTTTTTACGATTTACAAAAGTTAAAAACACAAAGCTTTATAAATACAACGCTTATGGGTCACTTCAATGTTTGCTTCATTGAATTGCACTGTAGAATATGCAAATTGAAATATACATTATAAAAATGAATGTTTCAAGTCCGATTTTAATTTCTTCTTTTATTTATGCTTCGATTTTTAAAATACATGCAAATGTCAAAAAAAACAAAAGGTCAAAAGACGAAAATTAATTAGTTTATATCACCTTAATGAGTAATAATTTTTCTTTTCAAAGGAGGCTTTTTTGAATCTATGAAGTTTCTGAACGTTAAAAGTATTTAAATTCATGTCATTGAAATCCTTGAATTAATCAGTGATATTGCTCACATCACAATAAAAATAACGACAAAATGAATAGGTGAGATTTTTTTTATTGGTAGGTCAATTATCAATTTATGAAGTACCAATGGAAAAGAATAGAAGCGAAAATGCCCTTGAAATTGAAGTGAAAAAGAAACATAAAATAAAAAATCAGGAAAATATAAGGTTCTCCTGAGATAGGTGTAATCCATTCTTAATTGCGTTTCGCTTATTCATTCATAAAAAAGTTATCATCACAGTAGTGTAAACGTTAAATGTACCGATTTGCCAATTCTTATCGTAACTTCTATAATCATTCGATCGTTACCCAATTATAACGTTTGTAATAACATCGAATAACTTATTTTTATTTCTTATACTTCTCGAAAATTTTCTATTTTAGTTATTCTTCATGAAGAAATCAAATTATATAAATCGATAATGTCTGCTGAAAGATGATTTCTTAGACGAACTGATGAGGACAAGGTCAATTTTTACAAACAATTTTTTTTCTAACTGAAAAGTGAACCAAATTAATAAACAGTAAATAAGCAATATATATATTAAAAATTATAAAGTAATAACCGACAATTAAGGTAGCATTTTATCCATCATATTAAAAGATCCAGTAAGTTTCAAAAATGATAGCAATTCAAAGATGGATGAGTGAGAAGTATGAATTGATAGGTTCAATTTCTCATGCTTGTAATGAGTCAAAGTTTCAAAGTAACTTTTGGGAAAACTGCTAATGCTATGCAATGAGTACAATAGTCATAATGATCAAATATGTGAAAGCAGTATTTTAAATGAAATATCAAGGTAGAGGATACCTTAAACAGTAAAAGTTTTGCATGAAGATGATGGATAGTAGGAGAGGAAAGAGAAGCGGATAGAATAGAGGCAAATCACGGAGTACTAATTTGTCCCAGCTGAAAATGATAAACGTTCAATTATGTCGAGAAAGGAAAGGATTGAGAATGAATGAATAAAGGAGCGGAGGGAGAAGGACTCATACATCGACTACAATGCAATTGAAGAAGGCTACTTTTTCCTTTATTGTTAGTTGGTGGTAGTTTGAGAGTGTCATGTCACCATAAGGTACTTCACGTCCAAGTACACTTATTAATGCATGTATTATATTGAAGTAATTGATCCAAAACATCATGCATACACACTATTCTTAGTTTATTCCTCATGAGACTAGGCTGTAATTGCAATTTCTGTAAACTGAAAAAGTTTAAACAAATAAGACTAAATCAATGCTTCACTTAAGTATGAAGAAAATTTAAAATACGAAAGACTGGAAAATTGCGATTCATGGTAACTAAGAAATCAGAACAGAGATAAAATAAGAGAGGTTTAAAAGTAGAGTAATAATCATCATCCATCAACGTATGGATCATTTAAAATTGCGATTTTGAAGGACGCTGAAGAGCAAACTATAATGCAGTCTACAAAAGCTATGTTATTATTAAGGGGTTGGATGGATGAACACTGGAAACAGTGAAAACAATTCAATATTAATTCCAGCAGAATTAAATGAAATTTTTCTGTTTAAATAGAATTGTGATAACATTTTTACAACTTCATATCATTCTTATCGCAATCATTATCATTTTACCAAAATTCAAAATTTAAAAAACAATGAAAAAATGAATTTTATGTGTACCAAATGATTTTATTCTAATTTGATCCTAATTTCGCTGAAACGTCGACAGATAAAAAATTATTTTTATTTTCTTCATCTCTGCGAAAACGCATGCAAAAAATTTGGCGTTTCAATATTACCATTATTATCGCAACTATCAGTATCACTGTTGTTATTATCAAAAATAACTCATTATATGTAATATTTAGGATGGTAGAAACGTAACAGTGACCGTAAATAAATTGGTAAAATGATTATAAAATTTTTAGTAATTTTTAATAACTGTTAGAAGTTGTTATTTTTACTATTGTAATTAAATTCAAAACAAATATAAAATGAAAAATTTTATTATGATATTTAGTTACATCTAATTCAAACTTTTTTAACAAACCTTGCAGAATGACGCTCATAATTTATTGAATAAAATTGCTGATTCAAAAGTTTCTGACAGTTTTTTTTTTAACAGAAATATTTCAGCTTGATATCCGCTGAATATCATTCGATTGTAAAGATAAATCGTTGCAGGAAGGATATTCAATTATTTAACTAACAGGCCTTTGCAGGAAGGATGTTCAAATACTCAATTAGCAGGCCTTAGAACTGCGATCAATTTTAAATGACTGATATTTACGACATCCGCCACTTAAAATTATTCTCTCTCAGTTTTAATATATTCATTCCACCATGACAATTTTTAATCTACAGTCTCATCTCGACCTCTTCACTTTATTACAGATTTAGCTTGATAAATTTTCATAATGTAAAAGTTGAAAAATTTTTTCGTCATAATTTTTGCAGCAGATGGTAAGTTTTTAAATAATAAAAACTTTTTTCAAGGACCATTTTTGACTGCAAATTTTACTTCTCTCTTTGAAAAGTAAAACAAAACAGAAAAATTTACAATCAATAGAAAAATAAGCGGCGTATATGGGTGGAAAACATTTCTTTTATACCTTGGATGTGTCGTTTTCCAGGTGAGTATCATCCATTGAGAATAGCTCGAAATAATGGTAAAAGCATTGTTAATCGAGTAGCAATTGGAAAAATAGTAAAAAAATAGAAACTTAAAGGATTTAAATTTAAATTTATTTGGCATTTCAAATAGCAATGCAAAAATCAACGATGTGATCGATAATCTGAGTTTTGCATTAAAAAAAATATCATCAACAAATATCGCTCACAACATGTTACCTTGACAGAAATGTGCAAAAAAAAGGGTGAACTAAGCGTACACATTATTCCTAAATATAATCAGTTAATTCTCCGAAAAACATACATTTAATTTTTCAGGAATTTCTAAATTTCAAAAATTTATCCACAATTGAATTGTTTTAAGAATGAAACAATTGATGATTAAAAAATTGAGATTTTAATATTGGAGTAGTGGATGGTAATTTATTGAATAAGTTAATGCCTGTGATTTGTATTGTCATTATAGTGAGAATGTTTAGTGAATGTGACAGTTACGGTTGAATCATTTAGGAAATTTTGATGTTCAGCAAATGGGTATATTTGCATTCCATGCAGCTGCAATGGCTCATCAAGTAAGCTGTCATGCAGGTAACGCAGTGAATATTGGACGAAAAAATCAGTTCATGCATTGAAGAATTTAATCGACCGTTACTTTCCGTTCAAATCATTCCATTTTATTTAATACTAAAAAATTCCAAAAGGGCATATGTATGTAATTGAAAGTTTTTAATACTGTTCTGAATGAAAATTTATAATTTTTCCAAAATTATAATTGCTTCAAATCTGAAATGCTCGAAAAACATTTGCTCGACTATAAATTGATTAATTAAAGTTTTTTTTTTCATTCATCAGCATTCTTTATCAGATATAAAAGTAAGGAGAAATATTTTCATATTTGAAATCAAACAAGCGAAAGTATCCAGTTACTCGAGAAGCATTGTATTTTTTAGAAGTTACTAAAAATTTAACAGTTGAAATCGGAGAATTCCAGTAAAAAAGATTTATTCTCGAGCAATGTGATGGAAAAGATGGAAGAAATTATATCGAGAAATTCAAAGCAATCAAATAAGCATCAGTAAGATATGCAGGGAAAAGTTGTCAAGTTATTCAACAATAACGTATTTTAAATCAGGTATCTTGAAGTTCAACAAAACTTCAGTCAATTAGCAAACGCATCTTTTGGATGGGAATGAATTAAGAAATAATAAAATTGCAGTCTCGAGAAAGGTTTACGAAATTATTCCTCTTCAAAGGTTACTATTCATTTCCATCTCGGTATTATTTATGGCTTTTATTCTAAGTTCTCGCAGTTATTGCTTTGATCGAGCACTGACTAACTGACCAATGGTGACGTTGCGTGCGATGATAGAAAATATTTATATAAACAGGTATGGAAAAAGGTCAACGATAATAACTGATTATCAGTTGATCCTCCTCAACTGCCATGCTGACAAGTTTCTGCTTGAAGCAATGATTCGTGCGCATATTATTTCAGAATTCGAAACAGTTTTGAAAAGAACTGATAGAAACGGTTGATGTGCTTAAGTTTGCAGGTAAATTATTTCGCAAAGAACTCTATCTTCTAAGAAAATATTGGAATTTATGGAGTTAAAGTAAGCAGGTTTGATCTCTGATCTTTGAATATATTTGATGACAAATTGATTTAATTCGTTTTTACTTTATGTCATTATTTTTGCATATTTAATAAAATTAATCTATTCTTGCAATATTTATGAATTGAATTTTTGGAAAAAATAAAAAGAGTATGTCTACTGTTTCTGCTTGTTTATAACTTTATTCTACTTTTCATTTTTTTTATAGCGAGCAGTATGACAGCAAAATTGCTTATTTATTATCCATATTCAAATCCAAGACCATATTTTCTACAAGGAAAAATTCAACAACCATTAGTAGAACTTTTTTGCATGACGCAATTTGATGCCTTAAATGTTGGAATTGCTCGAGGTGTAATTATTGATCTCATTAAAGTTAATCTTTGTTTAATACATTATGATAAGTTATAAGTAACTTTCAGTTTTGTGAAATCTGAAAATTATTTTACGCTGCGTAAATACATGTAAATTTTTATTTTCATGCACACTGCTTGATTGTATAAATCTCTTTTGTTCTTTTTGATCTTTTCAAGCTTTATGATTAGTAGCAAATAGGTTATATGCATCGCTATGTCGCACCGTATAAATTTGAAAAGCCTTTTCAAGAATGATTCCTTAAAATGATCCTTATGAACAGATATGCCTTATTGATTTAATGTTTGTCCGAATAAGGATAATGTAAGGATACGAATAGACCAGAAAAGTAATTGCTTTTACAGAACCTATAAGTATTGATTAGAATATTAATTAGTATTGATTTTGTTTACATTTTTTGTAAATTTTTATAAGGTCATCTCCTATGGAAGATACTAAAAAATGTTAAGATTATCATCTTTAAAAATTTTCTTTTCTGGAAGAAATGAAATTAATTACCAATGCAGCCAAACGATATTTACAATAATGTAATTATATGAGATAGAATGAATGATCATGAAATATCGCTTTACAAAAGCTATTGGTAAAGTTCGATACCGTTTTGTGTCACATTCATAAACGTACCTGTTCCATAAGATCGTTTCCTGAATATCTTAGATCTATTACAATAAACTATTATTTCGCATGTTAACAATGTTGTATAAACTGTTTCGTGATAAATTATAAACCATATCGTCTTTCTGAGATCCTCTGTAAAAAGAATGAAGGGAAATGGCAAAATAATGCTTGTCAAATTATATACTCAACCAATTTCATACTCATATTTTACAAAACCATTACAAACATTATTGATTTTCTGGTCCGAGGATTTGTAGAGATCGCGTATAGCATACAGCATTAGCAATTTTGATTTTGTCATTACCAGAATATTCGAAAAAAAAAAAAGATGTTAGACAACATTCTATAAAACTGTTCTTTCATTCGTCAGTTACAAAATTTTTTTTTGCTTTTGTTTTTTTGATCTTCCCACTAACTAATTTTCCGCTTAAATATGAACAATTTCTTTTCTTCCATAAAAATCGGAGCAGATCGATTGGCGAAATCGATCTCAGCTATTTATACATTAATAGCATTAACTTTGAATAGCCTAAATTCTCCAAAGAATGTATTAGAATTATTGGAAAGGAATTTCCATTGCATTAACAACGATCACGAAATGAAGAAGATCTCATTCCAGGTGGAATAAGGAATAGAATAAATGTTGCTTGAAATTATTCATGAATAAATTTCTAATGAAATTATCTCGAATCAAATATACTGCTTTTGGCATTTCTGGATGAAACTATAGAAGATTCGTTAAAATTTTAATGAAAATTCAGAACTGACGAAAAATGAGAGTTTAAATGACGCAAATTTCATAAAATCTGAAAAAAAAAAGACCTTCAAGCTGATCTCTACCCTGTAACTTTCTATCAATGTTCACCATCACATCAATTAACTCCTCCCTCCCCTCTCATCAACACAAAGCTGTTAAAACATCGGGAAATGGAAATTGCACTATGGGATTGTGAACATTGATTGAGCAGTATCGCAGAGAGACTACGGCTAGGTGTGCTAACAATTTATCCGGCACACCTGTACTTTTCCATGTTCCGAATTTGTGTGATTGAATGGGGATCGGTGGAGAGTGTGTAATGAAAGATATCACATGGAGAGGGTTAAGTGGAATATACTCCTAATGTAGAATAATTTTCCGTCATTTGTTTCTCTTCTCTGACATCCGTATAGAATAGAATAACGGTCAAAGAAGTGAACATGCGATTTAGATTAGCTTCGTAGTGGAACAGATGCTTAATCGTTCCTGTAATAGTTATATGAAAACATTTCCTTCTCCTTACACTCTTTCTTCTTATCCTCTGGTACGTTGTTTTACTGTTGAATGTAAAGACATTTGTTGTATACGTGACATTTTAAAATGTAGTCCGCATAAGTGCACGTAAGCTATGGTTTTTCTCTTTTGTTGTGGTTTGATTTAATGGAATACGATGAGAAGAAAGTAGGTAAAATAGAGTGAGCGGAATGACAAAAGATGCGCCATGATTAATGAATAATAACGACAGTGATAAGTGAATTAATTATTGTGGTCTTTGATAGTTTTATCTAATTAATTATCATTTTATTTTGCTAATTAGAAATAAAACACTGCTGACTTGTTTGGAAAGGTGCATCGTAGATTATATTTCAGAATTGTTTGCGGTTTAAAGAAAAGGATGAAACGTTCCGGAGGGGATCGGTTTGGAAGTGGAAGTAAGAGGACACGAATGGATAGTTACGAAGAAGCTCTGGCAAATGGCAAGTATGAACTACGGTTGGTAGTGACGAGTCGAGGTGCTGGTGGTATTATAGGCCGAGGAGGCGAAAATATTAAGCGCCTTCGTTCAGAGGTACTGCATTTGGGTAACTTTGTCTAATTTATAGTTCTCCTTTTCGACGTTCTGTAATTTATATTATTGATAGCGCTGACCGAAACTCATTTGCCTAACATAATATCAGCGCATCATTTTTAAACTGACTTTGTATTGTCTAACAGTAACGAATTGCACATTTTTTAGATGGTGAGAGGTGTGCTTTTGATTTATTATTCCTTATGAGTGAAAAAATTGTCCGTGAGAATAAAATTCTTGGTTCCAGGAAACGGATCTTTTTAAGTAATCCATACTTCATTAAAGGTTCTGTGGTTTGCAGTTGGCTTTAACTTGTTAAGCAAATGCGTTTTCGATCAGAGCTTTTCCAGGGTCTTATCGTTCTTTTCCCTTGACGACCAAGAAGATTTGCTTGTAAATGCAAAGTCCTTGGTTCGATAAACTTCAGAAAAGTTCAAGAAGCTGTTAAGTCACTTTTATATGCAACGGCCTTAAACATTTTATTGTTTGGCGGACTGAGCAACATGAATTACGAAATTGTGAACACAGCCCAAACTAATGCTCATTTGCAGTTCGACGCGAACCTGACCGTCCCAGATAGCCAGACGCCCGAACGGTAATTTATCCTGGAAATACTTGTTGCCCTCACTACTGATTACCACGACCGTTATTGCCACCGGGCTTCCACACGATGGATAAACCTACAGCTCTAACAGGCTGACCTTGAATTACCTTCCACATTTCTTTCACAAACCTACTGCTACAAAATAGGTTACATGCCTGCCTGCCTTCACCTGCTTAACTGTTTAGAAATGTGATTGACTATTTTACATAAGAGGTTTTCGATAGCTTTTGAATGCATTTTATTCAATTGAGGCAACGAAGGATGGGAGAATCATGTTTTCCAAATTTTGAAAAACAGTTTTTGATGTCACTTTCGATTTTTGAAATGAAATTTCATATTAACTGATTTTAAGTTTTCTTTAAAATCAGTTAATAGAAATTTCGCATGAACATAACACTGGTGGAGTGTCATATTAATTGAGGCAACAAAGAGCAGGAGGGGCATGTTTCCCAAATTTTTTAGCAGAGAAGGCCTTTTTTTTCAAAATTTTCAATAACTTGAAATTTTCGGTTGAACTAGAGCACATTGTTTTTCGATTTGAAGCTTTCTTGCAGTACGGCAAGATGAAACGAAGGATTTTGATTACAAATTTGTTCCAAACAGCACACTACCTTTTCTTGCAGCCGTTGGCTTCAGATTGTAATTTTATTGTTGGGCAATAACTTTGAATATTTTTATATTTTTCAAACCAAACCTATGAAAATTGCATGATTTTTCTATCCAGTTATAAGACAGAACGTTTCCTGCAATTTTTCTATATTTTTTTATTATTAGAATTGTATTCCAAATGCTGTTTAGGGTATTGACTCTCACTGCTACAACAGAAAACATCGCAAATTGCTTACGTGAAATCATACCACGTCTCGATGAGGTAAGTTTCAACAGTGTGTTGCTGACGGTTTTAAATTGGGGACTGAAAAATGTTTGAGTTGTGAGATGTATTGCTTTTTTAATATATTGTAGCTGATTTGAAAATCTGAGATAGCTTCGATTGTCTTCTAATAGCAAAGCAGAAATAATGATGGAAAAGTTTTTCAGAATCGCGAGGATGATCATGATCGACGAGGGAAGAAAGCAGACAGATCGGATAGTGAAATGAAAGTTTTGGTGCATGAATCTCATGCAGGCGCTGTTATTGGTCGTGGTGGATCACGAATAAAGGAGCTTCGCGAAAAAACTGGAGCACAACTTAAGGTCCTATTACTCGTTTTCAATTTTATGACGCATGCGTAACTCGAACTCACTCATGTTGATCCACTGACAGATATGAAACTTGTTACGAAGGCGACTTGCATTTTTCCATACAAACATTTTCGTTTTTGCAGTGTCGCATCAAACTTTACGTTTATAAACTCGGAACTTTTTGTCTATTGTATATATTAGGAATAACAGATCACCTACTTCCACAGTTTTCCATTCATTTATCTCATTTTGAAAATTTTTTCCAGGCACACTGCATATATTTCATTCCTGTTTGTTTTCCATAGTTGGTCACTGATGCACCTTAATATTTCTGCAATATCTAATAGAAAACATGGTTGTAGTGGAAAAAGGGCAAGATTTTTGAATGTGTGAGAAATTGAAAGGGCGGATTTAAACTTTATATTGTCTTACCATAAAATGTTAACAGGTTTTTTCGCGTTGTGCACCACAGTCCACTGAAAGAATCGTGCTGCTGAATGGTGAAGTGGAAAAAATTATTGACTGTATTAACATCATTATCGATGTGTTGAAAGAGGTAATATATTAAAATACTAACTAGATTTCAACCACCACCACGGGCATCATAATATTCCTATGATAAATGATGTATTTGTAACTTTTAGATTCCAATAAAGGGACCTGTTCGACCGTATGATCCAATGTATTATGATCCAGATATCATTAATGATTATGGTGGATATGTTCCTGATCGAAATTTCATCTCACGTGTGGGTCGAGGAAGAGACTATGGGTTTGGTAGTAGCATGGTTCCCTCACGATATCCTGCAAGAGATGAACGTTACAGTGGGGTGAGGGACGTGATGGGACGCTATTCACCTATTCCAGCTATGCAGACCACACAGGTGGAAACAACTGACGTAACATAATTTCTTAAGATTTATTTCTCGGAAATATGATATGCTTAAATAATTTTTTCCAGTTTTGTTAATTTTTACAAACTTTATAACTCTTGTTCGTTGTTTATGTTTATAGTCAACAGCAGTCATCTGGTTTTGCTAAATTGGATTTTCATCTTTTCCCCTGCATTTGGCTGTTGGAGTAATGTTCCTTAGTGTGGAGATTATAGATAGACGATCTATTCTATTGTAGCACACAAATGCATTTGTTAATATTTTTTATATAAAAGCAATAATTATCATTTGTTATACATATGACTGTTTGCTGGTAGATTTCAAAAAGATGTTTAAGAGATTTAGTTTTCAAGTCTTCACACAGATTTGATATATATCCATATTCTTTATTATGTAATGTTTAGGTTACAATTCCGGATGAACTAGGAGGCGCCATAATAGGTAAAGGTGGTTCACGAATTAATCGAGTGCGTGAAGAATCGGGTGCGCAGATTGAAGTTGAACCTCATCGTGACAATGGTGGTGACCGTATTATAACAATTTCTGGGACCCGAGAGCAGATTCAGGCAGCGCAGTATTTGCTACAACAGTGGTTAACAAAATTTTCGTTTCTTTTTTTGATGTATTTCAAAGAGGATAATACGATGTAGCGTAGTTAGCAATTTTATTTATTTTTGATCCGATCTTCGAAATCAGCTGATTGTGCAAACTTTAATCCTTTGATAAATGTAGCATATTAAAACTCGTCAAAACTTAAATCTATGCGCGTAAGCCTGAGAGTATGTCTGAATGATAGTTTGAAAAGCTGGTAAAAAACACACAATACATTTTCAGTTTCAGTTCGATGCTGTTCAGATATTAGAGAATGAGTTTTGCGGGGAGTGGGAAAAGATGCAATGTCACTTAAAATATTAGTATAATTGTCGCAAATTCCAAATTATTTTTAAAATATTCTTGCATTTTTCTCGTTCTTGACTTATTGATAAATTATTGATTTTTTCAGTGTTCGTACATCGGAAGCTGGAAGACGTTATTTAAGCGAGCACTGAATAAAGCAGGTGGTCGAAAGTTTTTATTGATTTGTTTTTATAAATAATTTGTCATTTGCTTGTTTTCATTTACAAACATAAATTTTTTAGTTATTTTGAAACAAACTGTTACAGTTATTATTGTGTTGCCTTTCCTTAAATGCATGCTTTGTCATTTGTACCATGTGTGTGATCTCTTTGCATTCATGTCCAATAAAATAAATCTCATTCCAATTGTCCTCGTCTACGGAAGTGTCATTGCACCTTCAGAATACATAACGATAATAAAGGAGCAATCTTATTGTTAAACCCAATTTTGAAAAAAACCTGGTTATGTTATCGCAAAATTTATTCACGATGCTGCTTGCTATGATTTATGAGACACATAGAGTGAGGCGCATTTTGTTTCTCCACGACAGGTAGTACCGTAATTTAAGCATATGCAAGTCCGAGTAAATGCGTTATATAAGATGTGTCTAAAAATGGTTAAGGTTTCGGACGGAGATTCTGAGTTGCTATATATTTTCGGACTTCATATTTATAGAAGATTGGAAAATAAATTTCATTAGCAGTCTGTCTGTGGATGTTAGAACTAGGCACGTGTAATATGTACTGGAAGTATATCCAAGTAGTTTAAATTAACTTTTGGGATCTATGGGTACATAAGCAGAATCATCTAATAAGTTTGGTATAATTAAGGAAACATTACCTTCGTAAAGGTGAGGAAAGGAACTATATATAAAAGAGAAGGTATAAAATGATATTAGTTTCGTTGGCGTCAGGTAACACTCCTTCCATCAGTTTTTAATCACTATCATTTTTTTTCTGTATGGTCATCTTTAGATTTTTTTAAGCGGAACTGTAAGACATGGTGCTTCACCACACTTTTAATATTCTTATTTTTAGAATAGTTTTTGTATTTTGTTTTAGTGATCGATCCTTAAAAATATTTTCTCAGTTTGTGGTACTGGTCTTATTTTATTCACATAAATTAAAATTTAGATTAGAAAAATACTTTATTAATCACAAAGAATCATCAACATTGTTTTCTGAATCTGAAATGTTCTCAGCAGATAGCTAACTTTTCGTATAGAAATAGATGATGTGGAAGTAGATGATGTGGACAGTATCCACATCATCTATATGATTTCAATTTTATTTGCTTAGGTTGTGTGAACGCAATCCTCATCACAGATCAACAGTTGCATGAAGGGAGCAGGTGTGCAGCGTATAACAAATGGCACTGCCAGTGATGATTCAGTGCTTCATCCAGAGATGTGGTGGGGACAGCACTTCACAGGTTTTTATGTTCCTTATGTATGGTTGTTATATTATTCATAAACATGATTGATTGGATCTTGTGAGACATCATTTTAGATGGTGTGCAAATTGGAAGAGAGATGAATGTTTTAAGCAGATATCGCCTTTACTTATTTGAAAATAAAAAATCCTCAGCTTGAATTAATTGTAATTGCTGATTCTAATTAGGCACTTGTGCTGAAGGACACTTTTGTTTTATCTATTTTCTCAGAGCTGTCATACTCATAAAGCTTTCACTTTTAGATCAAGAAGTATCTTCCACAAAATATGTTTATAACTATTCACAACTTGATGAAAATCATCAAAAAACTCCAATGTGTCGTATTGCAGAGCTCGCTCGCTATAATAAAGTTAGCTTCTTCTGGGATTATTAAATAAATTTCAAGATTAAACGATACATTAATTAAATTGTCGCATGACACTCACATTTTCCACATACGTGTCTACTCTCACTCATTAACTGAGCCCATCTGTTTTTTAAATAGTATTTAATGAGAAATATAATCATTGGTATTAGAAACTAATTCAGATCAGGCATGAGTATAAACTCATGGACGAAAGTGGGCCAGCTCACAAAAAACAGTTCACCGTTTCACTTGTACTTACTCCAGACCAGGCAAGTATTCTGTTCCTTTATGTAATTTAACTCTGCTATAAAATATTTATTTATGGCATTCCTTGTTTTCCTGTATTATTGTAGAAATGCTGCAGGTATTTTACGGCAAAGGAGCATCTATCAAGAAAGCTCAGCAATCAGCCGCTGAAACTGCCTTGAATGGAACCATTTTGCCTAAGCCACCCGATAAGATCCCTTCAAAAAAAGGCAAAAGTGGTAAGATAAGCACTTACTAGAATGTTAGGTTGTATGTTGGATGGGTGTTAGGGACTATTTTGCGTTATATCGATTAAAATAATCATAAACTGAATAAAATGTAATCCAGTTATTGCTTTTGTTGTACAAGGAAAAAAAAATTTATAGCAGACAAATTATTGAATAAGCAAGCTTCTTATCAGAAAGTATTTCTCTATCATTGTATAAAAAATCCAGACGTAAGAACCTGTATTTTTGGATTACTTTAATGCTTTAAAATGAATTAGAATGAACAGTGTTCGAATTGTAGCAACTGTAAAAATTACTTTTGTTTCAGATCTTCAAAATCCAATAGTCTTACTCAGATATGTCGCAGGACGGCTTGGAGTTGAGATTAAATTTATTGACGAAGTAGTGCCGATATGCTCAACGCCACCACACCCTATAACCCGTTTGCCAATGCAGTTAGTTATCCAGTTGTTTTATTATGATGCTTTTATAGCTTCTGGATTTTTTACTTCAGTTAGTTGTAGCTTCTGGATTTTTTGCTTCAGGTAATTATAAATCTAAACTGTGGTTTCTCAAATTTGACTAGCTGCATAGTTTTTATATGCAGACCGCCGTTATAGAAATAACATATTTCTCTTTTGTATATTCTTAGTAGTTATATCTTCAAAACTAGTTGCAGACCACTAATAAGGCCTCCTTTCATCCCAGTGATTAACGAGCAGTTCTTGGTTCTTCCGCCGCCTACAATAGTATTTGGACAACCACGTGTTCCTGCAGCACTGCAGCCAGCACCAGTTATTATGCAACCACCGACTGCAGTGATACCCCCGCAATTCTCATTTTTTCAACATTATCGATCACATTCACAACTTCATAAAGTAAATTTTGAATAATTTATTTTTCTGCTTTTTTTGGATTTCTAGTCTATAACAAAAGTCAACTGCTGAGCCTGTCATTTTATTTGTGTTGAAAGTCCGATTATGGATATTAGGTGTTAGATTATGAAAGAAATATTTATGATCATTATTTAAAAATTAAATTGTTTGAACGGAAATACAGGATATATTCAATAAATAGTTTGGAATTTATATCGGAGTTCAAATTTCTTAATTGAATTTTAGGTTCGTTTAATATTAAGTAAGGAATTCCCCGAGTTTATTGGAAAGGGAATGACGAAGAAAAGGGCCAAGAATAGCGCTGCTAATGAGGTGAAATTGTTATATATATTTGAATTTTTTTATACAACATTTGAATGTTTAAATTAGTTTTTTATTTCAATGTATTTTAAACTATGCTTTCTTAGTTGCGCATAACTTTTTATGCTTCTGCTTGAATGTTCTTGGAATATTTCATGCTGTATAAAATTGGGCATAAATACCCGCTGCACTTTCAGGCTCTTTCTTATCTGGGACCTTATTTGGCTACGTTGGAAGCGCAATCAAAAAGCAAGATAATGAATGAATCAAAGAACGGTAACAGTTATTCATGTGATTGCTAGCGGAACTTATATTCAGTTATGTTCTCTTTCGGGATGTGATAAGTTACTGAGTTTTAAAGCTGGTGGCACTATTAAAACTTTTTATAAAGCAGTCCAACATTTCTATGAAATTTGTTAATCCAGCCAAAATTTTCCTCTGAATTTTGTCGAACCATAGTCTTAATTGACAAATATAGGATTCAGCGAAATGCTAAAAGATGCTTAATGTTGTTGATACAACGGTCAGTTCAAAATAATTCTAATAATCAGTAAACATCATTTTGAAATAACCACTGACCAATGTGGTATTTTTACACTATCTCCTTCTCTTTTTTTGTAAGCAATTTCATGGACAAAAATTTGTGTACTTTGCCTTTACATTCCTTTATTTTATCCAATTATAAATTGAAAAAAATGTAAATCGAATTAGATGAATAGCTTTATATTTTTTTACATCTGCAGAATTAACGACAATTGAAATCGAAGATATCAGAAAAGATAATTTAAAGTCAGTTATTACAACAGCACGGAATGGGAAATCAAAATCTTCTATCTCTCAAATACACGAATGTGCTCTGCATATGCGTATGAATGTCGAATTTTTGGTAATAAATTTTAAAATATTTTATTTTAATTCACAATTAAATTGCTTTTCGTGTCTTTGGAGTTGATTGGCTTGTTATTGAAAAGTGACTTGTTGATAATTCTTTTTCTTGTAATTTTTCTTTCTTTACTATGCTATATTGTTTGTCGAAATTCCACTATCTTCCTACTGTTCTCAAATTTTTATAGATTTTGAAAGAAGAAGGACCGGCTCACGATAGACACTATCTATTACGCTGTAAGCTTATCTCTGCAGAACGGGTTATCTCCGCAGATGGTGAAGGAAGTAGTAAGAAAATTGCGAAGCAGAATGCTTGTTCGTTGATGCTAACAAAATTACAATCTATTGGTTAGTCAAGACTTATAATACTTATGTGATAGAAAATTGTCGTTATCCATCCGATGATTCATTAATCTTTTTGGATATTGGCTTATTTCTTTTCCTAGAATCTTCACCAATTTTCATCGCGGCTGCAATGTTGAAATCACAGAAGAAATTTGGGGCATCAAAGGAACTTAAACGGAAAACGATTAGTAAGGTATTTGGTAGTTTTCATTGCAGTAATGCCTTAAATTGTCAATGCTTATTTTATTGTGAAAAATGTCTAATTTCCTTTTAATAGTATTATGCAAAAGTTAAAACTAAGTGTCACATATCATTGATTAGTTTTTAAGTGGATGTCCATTTCCCCAAATTCTCTATTTGAATGTTAATATTCTTTTGCAGTTTCTAGTTTCTCACACATTGTAGTTTTTTACGAGTTTAATAATCGTAGGCTATTTTTGTTGTGTACCGTCCAAAATTTTAGGATATGAAAATGAATCCAGAATATGGTCATCAAATTAATCCGATCAGTCGTTTGATGCAAGTTATGCAAGCCCGAAAGCAAAATGAACCGAAATTCCAGCTTGTTGCTGAGCGCGGACAGAGTCGTTATAAAGAATTTGTGATGGAGGTTTGCTTTGGGTACCACCTATTTCAGTTCTAAAATAATTACATTTCCATATTCAGGCTCAATGTCTGTTACAGGTAATCTGTGATGATGGCCTTCGCTGCGAAGGTGTCGGACCCAACAAAAAACTTGCAAAGCGAGCTGCAGCTGAAGCAGTGCTAGCAAGGATTGGATATGTAAAACCTATGCCGAAACCTGGAAAAAGTCTTCTCAAGAAAAAACCTGAAGAATATGTACAACGATCACATATTGGTATAGATTTTATTTTCTTACATGATTTTAAAATGAACGAATTATCTCTAATTTTATTTGTGATGGAATAAGTTTGAATACATATTCGTAGTCACTAGACATGAGTTAAAAATGAAAAGTTTGTTTTTGATGTCGTTTGCTCACCTCTCTCCTTTTCACTATGTTATACCTTAATGTTATGCATTAAGCATCATTCCTAAAATATCACAGATTACTCAAAAACTTGTAGGTATGTTCGAACTTGAGAAAGAGGAAAAATTAGCGCAACATGTGGAAGAGAAGGAAGATGAAGGTGCAAATGTTGCGAAAATCTCAGAAGTTACTTTATCTGTGACTGCGTCGATAGGATCACAAGTGATGGCTTTTGCTGATGTTGATAGGAGTTTGTGTGCCGATGAACAAAAAGATATCTGGGGTAGCACTGTCACCGAGACTAA